>ML809824.1:247866-289440 GCA_009831015.1 Picea engelmannii | reverse complement strand
AAACCTATGGGTACAAGCTTGCTAGGGTACCCTGTCAATCCCCCCAACCTTGGTCAAGTGGGTTAATGTAAGATCCAAGCAATCGTTAGAAATGAAAGAAATTTGATGCATATATCTGAAGGTTAGAATGATCAAATATGACACATACCATGATACTTGGACCAATTACCTCATGGAGCAAGAGTTTTCTCCGATACAAGTCCAAGCCGAAGGTGATGGATGCTGCTGCTGCTGACAGGACAAGTCTGATGAAGAAGAAGAAAGATGGGCCCTCCAGGGCCATGCTTAGGTCAATCCTGCTCTCGGTACTCCATGTCTAGGACCTGTGGGCCTCGAGACATGATCTCCTAGTTATCCCATGAAATCGGGGATAACATGCCCAACTATGGGGGAGGCGCGGCCGTACGACTTGCGGGAAAGAATTACGAGGAAAAAGACTGTCATTATTGCAGGTTGTAGAGGGCACAAAAACCGAGACAAAATTCTTCTTGGGCCTAGGAGTCCCAGAGTCGGATCGAGGCGTTGAGACAGTCATTTTTGGGTAATTCGACGCCACAAATGTAGTGGTGATGTTTGTTTTCTGATCTGAGCATTATTTCTACAGCTTGATTTCAGAATGAGGTATATTTATGTATTTGCCAAATTCTTTTGCTGAGTTAATGAAAGAGCCTACCCATTTGAGAGCAGGACTTGGAGACGTAGTCCACCACGGACGAACTCCGTTATCAAGTTATTGTGTTCAGATCTGATGCTTATGTCTCTTCATTTTGAGTTTTCCCTTCTTTAATGGTGCATTTTAATTTATGCTCATTTATTGCAATTCTTTATAAGTCACGATGAAAAGATCCTGGATCACACCTCCTGTGGCCCCTCTATAACTGTTGGTAGGTCTTGAGATTTCCTAGATGCCAAGTTTTCCTCGAACATGACATCTCGGCTCACCACTGTCTTGCGTTGATCTGGCAAGAACACTCTGTAGGCCTTCGAATCCTCACTATACCCCACCAAAATGCCCCTCTTCCATGAGGGCTGCAACTTTTTCTTCATCTCCGTAGGAATGTGGATGTAGACTAGACAACCAAAAATCTTGAGATGTCCTATCTCAGGTCTGTTGCTGTGAATGCCTCCTACGGTGTTTTACCCTCCAGTACCCGATGTGGGATCCTGTTCTGCAAATACACAACTATATTGCAAGCCTCTTCCCATAGAAACATAGGCAAACTATGGTCATGGATCATGGCCTTCACCACATTTATGATAGACATGTTCTTCCTTTTTGCAACCCCATTTTGCTGCGAGTTGTAGGAAATTGTCTTCTCCCTTCCTCCTTGCGGAAATCATTGAACTCTGTAGAGGTGAACTCACCCCCGTTATCTGTTCTCAACACTTTGATCTTCCTTCCTGTCATGTTCTCCACCTAAGATTTGAAGGCTCAGAAGTGACTGAAGACCTCATCTTTGGTCTTCATGAAGTAGATTCAGGTCTTCTTGGAGAAGTCATCAATGAAGGTCACATAGTAGGATGCACCCTTCACTGAAGCTACTGACATAGGCCCTCCAATGTCTGAATGGATCAGATCCAAGGTGCCCTTGGATCGAGTCTCGCTGCTAGGAAAGGCTGCCTTGACATTCTTGCCAAGTGCACAGCTTTTGCACACCCCCTGCTAGTCTAGACTGAATTATGGAAGCCCAATGACCATCTACCTTAGTAATGGTAGAGCTTTGTGATGGAGATGACCCATCCTTTTGTGCAACAGATCGCACAAACACAAGAGGATTGGTTATCTAGGAAAAGTATAGGCTACATTTAATGACGATTTCCGCAAGTAGATACTCTTACAGAAATACCTGTCCGAACTACAAACACTAACATTGATTGTCTCAACTCCTTCTACACCACACTTGGCATGGGTGCCAAGTTCCACATGTAGATCTGAGTCCGTCTTTGACCAATTGGTGAACAACTCGTGTCCCCATCATGTGACTAGAAGCCCCACTATCCACGAACTAGGCACTATCGGAATCTGTGCCATAAAGACAAGAGACTAAGGAGAACTCCTTCTCGAACTTCTCAGTAAACTCCTTGACTTGAGATTCTACAAATGTTGCTACCTGCTGAGGCTGACTCTTCCTTTTCTTCTAGTTCATACACTATGAAGCATAGCGGCCACTCTTTTAGCACACAAAGCATTGCACTTTGCTTAGATCCTTCTTCTTTCCAGCCCGTGGAGCTGACTCTCTACTTGTATTCCTCCTGCTCCTCCTTGCCTAACTGGAAAGGGATAGATTCTCATCATCACCAATTTGTTGGCCTGCTAGAGATACCTCCCAAATCTCCTCTTGGATGAAATCATCCCATAGCTTATCAAAATCTGGAAGTTTCTCCCATGCAACGATGCCCTTGATGAATGGGGTCCATGGCTTAGAAAAACCATTCAAGGCCGTCCTCACCAACTCCTCATCTGACATGACTTCCCCAATAGCTGCCAATTGATCACGTACCTGAGTGATCTTGGTGAGATAATTGGCCACTGTATCTAATTCGGTCACCTTGGTGTCCTTGAGCTTCTCCCTCAACACTATCTTCTTATTTGTATTGTTGCTCTGAAAGAGATTTGTCAGAGCTACAAACATATCTTCGACTGACTTCTTCTTAGATATGTGAGGGATCAAATGATCCTTCACCGCATCCAAGATGATCCTCCTGGATTTCACGTCCTTCAACTCATGGGTGACCAAGTCCTTTGGATCAATCAGTTGGATCACCTTTGTGTTAGCAAACTCCCACAAACTGTTCTCCATGACAACCAATGTGACCCTCGCCTTCCAAGGCACGAAGCTCGATGCACCGTCTATCCTGTCCTCAAACCTCAAACCTACTGCGGCCATCTCCAAATCAGAAATTTACCTGGGAACACAAACTGCTAGAAATATGTGCCTAGTCCTTCAGGCACGAAAACTAAAGAAATTTTCTAGCTACCTAGATCCTTGCTCAAGACTCGCTGCACTTTGCCCACTGCCCGGACTCTGCTGCTCACTATCTGAAGCTGCCTGGGTACTTCTCTGGGCCTACCCAAGGCTGCTCGACCCTACTGGCGGCTTTGTTGATCCCTATGGTCTGTTGATTCTACATGGCAGCCCTGCTGACCTAGTTGGCCGCCCACTGGTGGCTGGCTGTTCCTTAGCCTACCCCTTTCTTAGCCTTGAGCCTCCTCTGCTCTAGCCAGTACACAGACCCTCCCCATGGCCCCTATGGTCTTTGTGGGTTGGCAACTGCTTATGCAGTTTCCCTTGCAACTCTGCTGGCAACCGACTGCGGTGGTGGTTCCCTTTGGTTGCCTCGCACTGGCTGGCGACTGTTGTAGCAACCGCCCCTTTCTTATGCTTGCAGAACCTTCCTGCGACCACACTACGCTGCCTCTGCTACCTCCTGTCGTTGCCTTTCTTCACGACTCACGATTGCTCCATGTCCTCACGCTCTCAGCCGTCACCCAACGCCCAAGCTGCTTCTGCAACCGTCACTCCACGCGCTTGCAACATGTGTTGGCGGCTTCTCACTTAGCCTAGCACCCACGTTCTTTGTAAATAGTCCACGTGGTTGTCCTTTCTGCCCAACAACTACCACGTGACCAACTCCTATCGGCTCCACGACCAGACCACAGTTTGTGCTCTGATCTGCAGCCAATCCTCAGCTGTAGCATGCGGCCGTAGCTATATGGACCGTATGATGGTCGTATGTTGTACGACTATACTTTTTTTCTTTTATTTATTTTTATTTAACCTTTATCCGTAGACCTGTAGAGATAAAATAAATTCCTATGTTGCAAATCATGATTTCTATGTAACCTAGTTCTTCCTTTCAGAGATCACACTCTGATACCATGTTAAATTTTCTCCAACCCAACACCTGACAATTAATTCCGAATAAATTAATTATTGAATAAAAGAACAACCGAGTTATTAATGAAACATTACAACGGAAGCATAAATATGAAAACCATACACAAAGTACACATGTAATTTCTGAGTAAAATACCCTTGAAAAAACCCTGAAGGGAAAACCAATACCCATGCTGATTTTATTAATATAAAATCCTAGGCTCCCTTCCTCGGGTAATGTCCCACATAAGGAAAATACAATGCAGCAAAATAGCCTAGCCTAACACACCTGGCTATTGTTCCTTTGCTGCCCCTTTACTCCTTTCCTTGGCCCCTGCCCCTACACACTTGAATGAAAGTCCTTCACCCAATCGATGAGATCTCCTATCTCACTCCGTGTGTCTCTCCTCCTCTCATATAGGCTACCTTTTATAACCTTGAGTTTACCCTAAATCAAAAACCCTAGATCTCCAAAGTGATCAAAGGATAAGATTAAATCTCACCTTCACTTTATGATCTAACGGCTAGGATTCAATTTAACTCACTAATGCCAAATACTTAAGCATTTAATTAAATTAAACTCCATTAATTACAAAAGCACATTCACTTTAATAATTACTTTATCAAAGTGAATCTCCTAAGTCTTGAGAGGCATTAAGGATGACTTCCACATGTTAGACACAAAACCGATGTGGAAGTACCTGTCCGATGCTACAAACATCAACAATTGAGTGGTGAAGTAGGAACCTTATTATTATCAAAGAGTTGCCCACTATGATTGCCTTACTTTTTGTGGCTTGAGCTATTGCACTCCTTGATAAACCGGCAAAGCCCCGGCCTCATTGTTAGTGGAGATTCTTAGTCCACATGCAAAATTTATTTCCACTCTTCCTTCGAGATTGTAAATGATCCCCCCCTCACACCTATTGCCCCGGGGTTTCCTTTAGAGACTCCATCAGAGAATATTTTTTGGTCTCTGATTTCCTGCCTTGCCATAGGAATTTCTTAATGTCTTTGCCAAGATACTGGGAAATGCTTACTAGGATCAACAAAGCAGAACTTTGATAAATTGGGAGGGAAGATAAAACCGGTTTTATTAGAACTACACACCTCATAAGATTAAGCCATTGAGAGCCCCATTGGTTCATTTTGCTTTTAATCTTTTGGATGATGGGCTGCCAATTTGCTACCTTAGATTGTTTAAGTGCGATGGGGATCCCCAATATCTGAAAGATGTCCACTGGCTTGATAGGGAGAATTCCATGGTTTGGGCAATTGCTTGCAATGTAAGAACAGGGCTGTTCCAACCAAAATTCTGTCTTTTTGCATTTTTTACAAGACCACCTGAAGCTTTTAGATAAGAGTCGAGAACAACCTTAAATCTCTTTGCAATTGTAATTGAGGCGCCTCCCAGAAGAAGTGTGTCATCCACAAATTGCGAATATTTATTGATTTTACTCCCTAGACAATGGAAATCCTAGTGAAATTTTCAGTTATTCTCTCTTGCTCAAGGGTCCTACCCAGTGATTCAACCATTAAAATATATAGCATTGGGGAAAGAGGACATCCTTGTCGCAAACTCCACAAGCTTTGGAACAAAGAGGCCGATCTGTCGTTCACCAAGGGGCCAATCCAAGGGCATCCGATACAGGGTCTAATTGATTTGAGAAATAAAAGGGAGAAACCAAACCTCCCAAGGACATCAAAGAGGAAGTCGTGTCGGACTCTGTCAAACACATTGGCAATATCTAATTTGATAACCATCCCTTTTTCATTATTGGATCTGCTAGAATGAACAACTTCTTGAACCAATGGAATATTGTCTATTATTTGTCGTTGCTTAACGATTCCTCCTTGAGTTTTGGAGATTAGATTTGGTAGTATGGGGTTGAGTTTGTTTGCCAAGATTTTAGCTAAAATCTCATAAGAGGCGTTACACAATGAGATAGGTTGGAATCTAGCAAGGGAGGATGGGTTGTTTTCTCTAGGATCAACGCTAAGAAGGAGGACATGACTTCTCCCCTTAGTTTATCCTTTTTCTGGGACCTATTCAACATACAACAGAGGTCATATTTTCTGATTTGCCAGCAGGCCCAATAAAACTGGATGGTGAAACTATCAGGACTTGGGGCCTTATCAGGTTGAAGATCCCAAATGCTTAAATGATTTCTTCTTCTTCTATTTTCCTTACTAAAGCCCCATTGTCCTCTTTTTCTACTATAGATGGGATTGCTTGTAGCATCTCCTGTGCACTTTCATTTGCAACTGAGGGATCTTCTAAATACAGTTGCTTGAAGTAATCATGTGCTACCTTACAGATGTCTTCGAATCTATTGATCCTTTTCCCATTTTCTAGGATAATTTCCTGAATATTATTTCTTATTTGTCGTGCCCATGCTAGCTTGTGGAAAAATGAAGTATTCCTCTCGCCTATCTTTAGCCATAGGCTACAGGACTTTAATCTCCAATACTCTTCCTTCTTCGAAAGGCTTGATGCAACTTAAGGGCTGTTTCTTTTTCTTCCACTTGCATCTTTGGAGTAATCTCTTGAGACTCCATCTTGGTTTGAAGGGAGCTTAGATTATTTTGTAGAATTTCTCTTTCCTTGGAAGGGAGAAGGAAATTACTTTGTGTCCATGCTTTTAGCCTCTGTTTGGTGTTCTTAATATTCATTTCCCATACAAACGATAGAGAGCACTAGAACAGAAGATTTCAAGCTACCTTTATGACTTGTAGGGATTGAGGATTTTGGAGCTAGAGGAGATTAAAGCAGAAGGAAATGGGCCCATATATTGGGTCCTCCGGGAGGCATAACAAGATAGGCTTTTGATAAGAGACTACTACTAGCAAAATAGAAGAGGAGATGATCAAGTTATCTAGAAGGAAGGAGCTTTGAATAAGAAAGTGATCTATTCGCTCTGCTATATGCCCGTCTTCAGTTGGACCAAGTGTATTTTCCTCTCATTGGATTGGGATCAAATAAATCCAAGTCTACTATCATCTCTCACAAGATCTTGGATGAAGGAGCCACCTCTCTTCTCAGCTGGAGAAAAGACCATGTTAAGATAACCACCCAACACACGGTTGTCAAGTTGCATAGATTCTCTGAATGATTTTAATGAGGACCAAAAATCTTGTTTTTCTCTAAAAAGAACTGGAGCATAAATATTGAAAAGATGAATTTTCTTACCAAAGGGTCTTATAAGCAACTCAATGAATATCCAATGCTGGGATATATGGATTTGAAGCAAGTCAATCAAAGTTTGGTCCCAAAGGGTGCAAAGGCCGCTAGACTCTCCTCTAGAACTAACTGCAACACTTTGACTTTGTTTCCAGTGCTTACTGCTGATATCCAAGATGATGTTGTCTTGTACTTTCATTTCCTGAAGGAGTATAACAGGATTTTTCAAATGGATAAAGGTCCTCATAGCTTCTAGCTTTGCTTCACTACCTATACCCCTACAGTTCCAAGAGGAACTCTTCATTTTTTAGGGTTAGGAGTTTTGGAACCTCCCCCAAAGGCAGATTCCAAGCTTGATTGAGATCCAAGATTCTTGTCTCGATTTGTTGCATCCTCCCTTCTTTTTTTATTTGTTTTGTGGCTTGGCTTCTTCCATGCTTTGCCCTCATCCTCCTCTTCCTCTAGTTGCTGCTGTTCTTTTTTCCTAGTTGTAACGCCACTCAATGATGGGGCATATTTTTTGGGGACACATTTGAAAACTAAATAGGAGCTTAAGGAAGGTCTAGATTTACATCAGGAGGGGGGAGGGAAGAGATTCAAAAGATGGAGGGGGAGAGATGATAGGTGGAGAGGAGGGAGGGATAGGAGGCAGAGATGCTGAGTTCGAACTGGGTTGAATTGGGGGAGGAGGGAGAGAAGAAGATGAGGGTTGAGAAGCCAATGGCAAAGAGGACTACTGCGGGGCGGGGGGGGGGAATCAAATAATGATTAGAGACTAAAGGGGGCTTGGATTATGAGGCAGTATGGATTGAGGATGTCGCTTGCCTACTTCCAGATGCTCTCTTCACTAGCTTCCATTGATCCTGAACTTCTGTGGTAGGTTGAGGGGGAGCATTGGCCTTGCAATCTTTAGAAAAATGCCCATATTCTTGACAGATCATGCATTTAAAAATTGGAAGGTAGTTGTTCATAGTCCAATTTCTGAAGGTAGTTCTAGTTATCAAGAGAAAGATTAATGGCTTCAGGGGGGGCTTTTTCCAGATCTACTTCCACACCGATTCTTGCACAGGGAAACATTCTAGACTTGGGTTCTGATTTATCAATGTATTTTCCTGGAGTATTTCCAATGGCTTCCAGAGACTCATCATTCCAGCAGTGGAGTGGCAATTGAGAGAGCCTAACCCACACTAGAATTGCAGAAGGGACATCTATTTCAGGGTCAAAATCAGGGGTCCAACGATTTAGATAAATGTCTCTTTGACCCATGAAATATGGCACATTGCAAAAGATGAGGTCTCTATCTTCCTTAAATTAAAATAAAATTGTGAAATGTCCTCTTCCACAAAAGTAGTAGGAGAGCTTACCTTTTATGAGGGTGGGCTATCCAATTTTTCTGAACCCATTGTTTGATGGATTTCAGAGATGGCCATAAACCAGCGAATTGGCCTGTGAAGGACAAATGGCGGTAGATTTACATGAGGGGTGGAGGTGGACTTCTTCATGAGTCTGGTCAACATGGACTTATGAGCAGACTTGCGATGAGCATTAACCAGCTGCTGGAATGCTACTGTCTCTATAGAAAACGGGGGGGAGCTGGTGGGGCTTCCTCTTGTTAGAAATAAAGAGATGTGCTCGTTTTTCCATAGACAATATATAAATATTGTCACCCAACCATAGGCACAAAGGCCACCCCCGAGCACCTTAACCTTGACAGACAGAATAATTCCGGAAGCAGACCAATAGCCAACCAAGCTAGCGCACCTTTCTCCAAGGTTAGTGCACCAAGCAAGAATAACCAAAGACCAAATAGAAATTCCAAACCATAACCAAGAGAAAGTCCAACCAAAAGCCAAAATCCCAGTTGCAGCAGCTCAACTCCTCCAAACTTGCGCACCACTAGTCTTATGCAGTTGTGAGTGAGTGAGTGTCAAATGAGCTCTAGCGCCCTCTATTTATAGTGCTCTATCTCACTTGACTGGGCCGACTTCTCTTTTTGGAGGCTAATAACTCAATATTAAATATTCCCTTGAGATGACTTGTCTTCTAGGGTTATTATCCAACGTTTTAGGGTTTCTCTTGCTTCCTGGAATATTCTAGTCTCGTCAAAGGTTACACATGGAGGTTAATACCTCCCGCAGCTACCATAATATCAACACTCCCTCCTAGCTAAGGAGGTGTTAAAGGCAATGGTCTTGAGCACAAACAGACCATTCAACTGGTAGCATCATCATAGCCACACAGGCTATTTCATGATCACGTAGATCAACTCACGAGCAACATCATCACTATTAGTATCATTTGATAGCATCAACTGCATCATCTCTCGAAGCCATACTCCATCTGAGTAATCGAGCATGATGCTAAATATGTCACTCACTCCACAAAGTGATACAAGAACCATTCTTCTAATATGGACATATGTCCTAGAAGAATAACTGTTCCAACAGATGCTGGAAGTCACGCCATGTGCTACAAGGACTATTCTTCTAATCCGGACATACGTCTTAGAAGAATGACTGTCCTGGACCATTTTCCCTTTGGCCACTACTGTGAACTCAGGGAGACAGACCATTCTTCTAATCCGGACATACGTCCTAGAAGAATAGTTGTCCATGGTACATCGACACTCTGTCAACTTGGACCATTCTCCACATGGAGAATGTCTGTCCACCAGCAATCTTTCAACCTGGACCATCCTCCACTAGCAATATGTCCAGCCTGGACCATTCTCCGCTTGGAGAATGTCTGTCCATCAACACACTGACTATCCATCTAGCTGGCAATCATCTCCAACACTAGTGGTAGTCTCCATGGCAATCAGAACAATGCCATCCAATAGAACACAACTGTGTCTATCCATAGTAGTACACAACTACTACCCAATGGTACACAACCACTCCTAGTAGCACACGGCTACTAACCAGTGACACATAGTCACTATCAATGGATCACATCCACCACAGTAGCATACAAATACTCTCCAGAGACATACAGTCTCCACAACAATCATATCATCTGATATCAACCTGCATAAACAATATCATGATACAAACTGAGTCATCTGGGCCATTCTTCCACTCACATCTGTGAGATATGGAAGAGCATCTTCCCTCAGAAAGTAAAACATCAGCCATGGGCTATCTGGACTATTCTTCCCAAGCATAGAAGAATAATTGTCCCTGATTTTTGAGCTTGGACCATTCACCTAACTAGGCCATTCCTCCGACACTAATCACATTGCAACTTGGAGAGAATGAGTCTACCCTAGGGAATGCATGTCCCTGATTGCTGAACCTGGACCATTCACCTAACTGGGCCATTCCTCCGGCACTAATCACCATGCAACCTGGAGAGAATGAGTCTTCCCTAGGGAATGACTGTCTGGACCATTTCCTATGGAAATGATTGTCCTGCACCAACCTCCAAAACATACCATTCTTCGAATCTGCTCACAATTGTGAACTTCGAAAGAATGACTGCCCGGCTAGGCGGACCATTCTACTTGACCACTACTTAGAGTGACTGCCAAGAAGAATGACTATCCTAGACCATTCCCCCACATTGGCCACAAGGGGAATCGCTGTCTATGGTACATCAACAATCTATCGAACCATTTTCATTACGAAAATGACTGTTTGATTTGGACCATTTTCTGAACTGGAAAATGACTGTCCGTCAGAAATCTCAAACCACTTTCCGGATTGGAAAGGAACTGCCTAACCTAGACCATTTTCCGAACTGGAAAATGACTGTCCATAAATCAATAACATATCAGTGCTCCCTCCCAACCTGGGAGTAATCACTTCCTTTTTCAATAAGGAAGTCGTCTCCACGAGCCTCAACTTGTCCCTTAAGTACGCAAACTTTTCATCTTGGACAGAGGCTTTACCAAAATATTTGCTATCTTCTCATCTGTGGAGATATACTAGAGAACCACTTCTCCCCTCTAGACTTTATCACAAAGAAAATAGTGCTTGATCTCAATGTGCTTCGACCTGTCATGGAACATCGGGTTCTCTGAAAGCTTCACACAACTCTGATCATCACAGTATATCACGGTCGAATCCAACACCTGATTAGACAGTCCAGAAACCAACTTACGGAGCCACACTTCTTTCGTACAAGCATCACAAGCTGCAATATACTCTGCTTCTGCAGTGCCGAGTGCAACAAACTTATGTTTCCTGCTAGCCCATGACATCGTGTCAAAGCTCAAACTGAAACATATCCAAGTAGCACTTCTTCTGTCATCTGCACTCCCTGCCCAATTTGAATTGATAAATCCATGCAACTGTATATCATAACTTAAACGTCCCACAAAACAAATATCCGGCTGAGTATTCTCCAAATACATTAACGAGCCAATCAATTGTCGATACAAGGATGGGTCTACTGTATTAGAGTCTCTCAACTTCTTCATATTTGTCATCATATTAGAGTCTCTCAACTTCTTCATATTTGTCATCATGGGAGTTTTCCATGGATTTGCAATCCATCATCCCGGACTTCTGAAGAATCATTTCAATATACTTCCTCTGTCATTGGAAGTTTTCACCACGCTTCTACTGTACATGAGAGGCTCTGCACCAAGTTTGCTTGAATCCATACAAGGTCTTCTTCCATTTGCATACAAGGGTCTCTTCCTGGTATACCTCAAAACCTTGAGGTTTCTCTACATACGCTTCTTCTTCAATTACTCTGTTGAGAAGAACAATCTTTACATTCATCTGATGTAAACTCCAACCCATGGATACTGCAGGAGATATAATGGCTCAGGTAGAGGTATATCTGGTTACTAGAACAAGCTGTCATCATAGTCTTTGCCCTCCTACTAGGAGAATCCTCTAGCCCTGAGTCTTGCCTTGTATCTATCAATGCTCAAGTCTTTTTCACAATTTCTCACATACATTGTTCTTCATCACAACTTCCTTCCATTCCTTCTACTTGACTGCTTTTAGTGGGTTCAAATTGGTTTAATTGGTTGTTCTGAATTTTCTTTCTTTCTTGGAATCTTCATGTTCTTCCTCATGTTTCTCTTCAATGTTGGAGTCCATGGAATCTTCTATAGATTACATGCCCTCCTTTCCTGAAGGCTCCAACCTTCTGCCATAGGAACATAAATATAGATGGACAACCAAGGATATTCAAGGCTTCTTTTCGAAGAATAATTCTTCTAGAGTCAAACTGAACACGTGCTGCTTATCATGGCTGCTAATTCCAATGAAGAACATGGATAGATACTTCATAGTCTTTACGGATTCTTCTTCAATGGATCATATCGTTGGGGATTAGCTCCCTCCTAATCCCGGCTTCATGCCTGAATGAGCAAAATGCATGCTCTTCTTTTGGAATTTTGTGATCATCTCCCTCCATCTGAGAGAGTCCATGTTTCTGTCTCCTGCATCTCTCTTTGCTTTCTACAAAGTGTCACAAGCCTATTCTGGTTTCCTTTTGATTTTCGACTTCCTTCGAGTTTGACTCCTCTGAGTCTCTTTAAGTTTGTTTCTATCTGTTCTGATTGTTGCCCATCTAGCAGTTGTGTCATCCTTATAAACTTCTTCTATGGCAGCTTCCGCAAGGATTGTTCATCAAACATGTTTCACAAGGGTACCTGCCCGAAACAAGAACAACAAGAGCAAACAAGAAATATCTATCTAGAGGAGATGTTAGTTCAACTTGCGAACAAGTACAATAAGCATCTATATCAATAGTATTCATATGCAGTCGAGTATTCATTGCACCTAGCAATAATATAATCTTTCAAAGACTGCTTTCACAATTTGTAATGTAGCAACTATCATCCTGGATATACACAAATTTGAAGCTTAAGAATTTAATCAAACCTGGAACCTAAAGCCTCAACTGCTATGGAGGATGCGCTTGTTCCTCTGAATGCACTGAATCCAAGATTACAGCTTGGACAAGGTCTCTAGTACTTTTCCTACAAATACACTCACGTTTTGCTAGATGATATAACTTGGATAGCATATACAAGTGCATACCTTTGAAGTCTTTAGCATCGTCTAGCTTGTCTTCCAATCTGAAACTAGATACCATCTTGATAAGAAGAGATTGGATTCAATGATTAGAACTAGTGTTGTATATCTCTTCAATATATCTTCGATATATCTCCGATATTCTGATAAGTTCCGAGTTAAACACCTGTCCGATATATTCGAAATATTCCGAGATATTCCGAGTTAGACCCCTGTCTTGCGACATTTTCTGAGATATTCCGATATTTTCTGCCGATGTCACTCAAAAGTTACATTCCAGACCCTTGTCGATACTTTCCCCGAGATGTTATATACAAGATTGATTAGAACAAGCTAGAAACTCTAAAATTTCAAATTTGACCACAGAATCAATTTGACCAAAATTCAACCTTTGACTTTGACTTTGACTTTGACCAAAAATTCAAACCTGACATTTTTGCTAGCTGAGGGTACCAAGAGGTGCGCTAGGCTAGGGTGCACTAGGATCTCAAGGGAATTAGGTCAAATTCTTCATCATAAGTGCCCGAACACAAGGGTTAGAGTTTGTTGTAGCTGCATAATCAGAAGACCTAGTTGTAGCTGTAACTGGTGCCATAACAAGCTTAACAAATAACTTCCCAATCTATCTTCCAGTAGTTAGACTGTCTGAAGATAGCGTGGGCCCATACCCTATTAGAAATAAAGAGATGTGCTCGTTTTTCCATAGACAATATAGAAATATTGTCACCCAACCATAGGCACAAAGGCCACGCTTGAGCACCTTAACCTTGACAGACAGAATAATTCCGAAAGCAGAACAATAGCCAACCAAGGTAGCGCACCTTTCTCCAAGGCTAGCACACCAAGCAAGAATAACCAAATACCAAGCAGAAAGTACAAACCATAACCAAGAGAAAGTCCAACCAAAAGCCAAAATCCCAGTTGCAGTAGTTGCACTCCCTCTCCAAACTTGTGCACCACTAGTCTTATGCAGTTGTGAGTGAGTGAGTGAGTGTCAAATGAGCTCTAGTGCCCTCTATTTAAATTGTATACTGCTCTATCTCACTTGACTGGGCCGACTTCTCTTTCTAGAGGCTAATAATTCAATATTAAATATTCTCTTGAGCCGACTTGTCTTCTAGGGTTATTATCCAACGTTTTAGGGTTTCTCTTGCTTCCCGGAATATTCTAGTCTTGTCAAAGGTTACATGCGGAGGTTAATACCTCCTGTAGATACCATAATATCAACACCCTCTCCTAGATCCATGGCTAAGTGGGCCGGTCAGACTATGGCAACGGTGGTTAGGACTTGGGAGATCAGAGTACGATTCTGACCCAATGAATATATTTTTTTGCTGCATGAACCTCGATGCCTTTTGATTATGTTGATTACAATATAGTAAACAATATGAGTATTGAAGCTCCCATATTTCCACAATTGTAGATTTACTGTTCTTTGAGCTTCCTTGGTGTATGGACCTAATGCCACACTCTTGCTAAAAAGTTCATCACTTCTTGAGGCCTTAATATCTGAGAATCTATTGTTTCCACCAATTAGCCATTCTGTGCTGTACTAACAGAGGGCCTTTCAACAAAGGATGAGACCGGATAAAACTAAAAGACAGTACTTCTGATTAGTTTAATATCACTGCCAAGTTGGTTAGCTTCTTAATGACTATTGCAATAGAAAATTTAGGTTTATATATGTTACATTGCTGAAGTATTGATCCTAGATTTCAATCTATGTTTATGATTCTTGTTTTCAATGCATAGCTAGAGCAAATATTGAGAAGGTTTATTCATTTGGAACGAGCTTGTGAGTTGATGCTGCTTTACTTTAGAGTTGTTTGATATTCTTTGGAATATGGTTAGTATTGGTGTAATAATACAATTTTATTATTTTTGTGCATTTGAAACAGGTTAGATTCTTTGATTGTGATTGATTTATGGCTTCAACATTAACTCTACAAAAAAAAGTAGCATGACACTTTATCAGACTGATCATACAACATGTTCTTGATCTTTTTATGGTTATGCACCATTGTGTGTTTGTATTATAGAAAGATTTAGATGTTCAGTCTGAAGAGAAAGAAAACTACACAAATTTGGAGGTTGAATGTGTTAATCGATGTATTCTGGGCATCAATTTAGTAAGCACACCATTGTGATGACATCTAGTCAGTCATCTCTTCTAGAATCTATTACAACAAGCAAAAGTAAAGAGATTTGATTGAATACTTGGGATGAACAAGAGTGACTTGAAAGGTCAAATGGTCATTCAAATGTGTACAAAACTATGATTCTTACAGGTTTCATGTGACCATGCTGTTTGGTGACCAGCGAAATGAAACTCTATACCCTTTTGGATATGTTTCAGTTAGTTAATATCCCAAGTACACTTTTTTATTTCCTCGGCATGCATCAATATCAGGACAGAAACTTATACATATTGACATGAGTCTGTATGACCCAGAATAAATCTTGCATATGGGAGTTTGCCTATGGTTTTGAATAAGCTATAGTCTCCAGATACAAGCTTTATATTCACTTCATAGAAGATGTTCTCATTGTATACAGAAATCTGTTGCTTGGCAGCACATGCTGTCTACTAGAGTATAAAACTTTTCAATGCATGTACTGAATTTAAAATTGTAAGGATCCTTCTATTGGTTAAAAGGCTTCTCTATTTGTGCCTTCTCCAGTAAAGAAAAAAATATTCTAGCAAAGTCAAGAGTACCATTGTCAAAGATCTTCGCATTCATCTCCATTAGTGATCCAGGGTAGGGTTAGGATCAGAATCCCGGGCACACACTTCTCTTCAATCTGTCAGAAGATTGGTCAGGAATGTGACTTGTGTCGCTCTGAAGCACTGTATTCAAGCCGGTTGCAATGTGTCAGTCACAGTAGGCAGGCAAATTCCTGTAAACAACAACTCGACTGAGCATAAACTTGATGCAATTTATCAGATAGAGTGCAGAAGTAGATTTGTGACATAATCTCACAATTAATTAGATTTTAATCCTTTTGTCCATATTAAAATGAACTTGAGACATCCAAATATGGAATTGTTTCCTTGTCTCATATTTACCCCATTATTGACTGCGAGGGTACACTCATTTGAATGCTTGACGACCTTCCCAGAATTGCAGTAGAGATTTTTTTGGCCTTTTCTACAAGCTTTTAAGAAGCTGATGCAATCATTCTAAAACTGGATGGCTCTTGAGGCGATAAAATTTAACTGTGTTGGGCGCATGTTGATTTTCTTAGAGGCTGTGCTGGCCTAATGTATCATACTGATATATTTAGTTTGATTCATCACAGGATATGGTGGTAAGCGATGTTGAAGAGAACATTGCAAAACCTTCAACCATGGTGGAAGATAGCATGACTGAGACAGTCAAGGCCACCTTCGTTGGAAGTGCATACGGAGTATATGTAAGTAATCTTTCATTGTCAGTGAAAAACAAAGCTCTCAGTGAATTATTCAGCCAACACGGAAATGTGCTGGATGCAAGAGTCCTTTATGCTCGTAAAGCAGGAAGATCTCGTGCCTATGGATTTGTTAATTTCTCTTCACAGGCTGAAGTTGAGGCAGCAATTGCTGCTTTAGATAAGAAGGTAATTTCCATACTCCTAGTTTTGACTTGTGAATAAATGGACTTTTCCTTTGCATTCATCAACAGAGAAAAGGAATCCAAGCTTATTGTTGATAAACATGACCTAAGGTCACATTTAAGATTGTTCAATGCCCAGATCTCATAGGAACAAAGAAAGAATTGCACGAGGGGAGAAGGGAGAATGAAAAAGTAGTTCTAAATACTCACTCAAAAGCATCAGAGAATTCTAATTTCTATGATAGACCATTGTAACATACATTTTCCCTCAGCATTGGTTGATTGTTGCCTTTCTCTGTTTCTTGCTGTTCAATATAGTGTTTTGTCATCTATGCAATGTAGCAATGATTTTCTTTAGGTGCTGCTTTCTCTTAATGGTTTATGCAATGCAGATATCAATACCGTAATGTAAATGTAGACCTTGTTTATTGAATTTACTCCTTTTTCCCTTTTTGTAGGAATTTTATGAAAGAAAACTGGTAGTGAAAGAAGCGAAGGTGAAGAGCCAATTATGATCATTGGTGAAAAATTGCAGAAACCAGGATGTTCTGTCCTGGATGTCATCTTTTTAAGGGCTGTACTTAAGCTGGACCTGTACAAGATGGCATATTGCTAGTTATTGTTTGTGACTGGATTTTTCACTCGAGGATTTTATCCAGCATGACCAAAAGTATGGTTTAATGAAAATCCTCCTTTGAATTCCATTTCCCCTTGAATTTTCATCATATTGTTGAAAAACTTTACAAAAGTAGTACAGGAGCAAAATCTGGTGGGTATAATGGTAAATTATTTCTGTGGTTCTTTGGATATAGCCCATTGGAGCTCTTGCAAGTTTTTTCTTGCGGACTTTATCAAGCATGTCCAAAAGTATGGTTTGGTGAAAATCCTCCTTTGCATTCCGGTTTGTAGAGCCCTTCACTATGGCTTCATAGTTAAACCACAAATTTGTAATCTAAATGAATTTTCTTTTACAAGGAAGATTTCTTATGGACAAGTATATGTTGTATTTCTGTTTGAGACATCTAATTTATGTTTCTGTTTGCATTACAGTAAACCTATTTTCTGTTAAAATTCTAGCAAGTTAATCAATTAAATCTCAAAATCTCAAATTTCATAGTTCAGAGCAGTCTTTCAATATATAGATACATATCATAACTTTCATTTAATTAGGTAAATTATCTCTTGAAGAAGAAGTTTGTCCCTTGCTGTTATCTGTTGCTAATTGCTTGAACTCCCTGAAAACTAAATCTTTTTCTCCCAGCCAGCTAGGAACAGAGCCTCTCCGGCTCCCTAGCTCCATGAATCCTTGCGGTTTACTAGCGCCCAAGCCCAAAATTCCAGCAACCAGCCAATCTCGTATGCAACTGGAATTTCCCAAACCAATTTCTTTCTTCAAAGTTTTTCTCCTCCTTTCTCCTTTGAATCCTCCTCCAAATGACCAATTTTCTCTTCTTTATTCTCCCCTTTCCCTTTTCCTTCTCAACACTCTTCCCCTCTAACATAACTTGTCCCCCTTGACTTCCTTCCCATACCTCATAAATTCCTATCTACCCTTATAAATTCCCCATTTACCCTTATCTCCTCCAACTTGCTTATCACACACAATACAATAAATAATCAGTGCATTCATTGTCACATAATTTAATCTATTAATTAAATATTGATAAAATTTAATTAGTTAAATAATCTACTTGGATTAATTAAATTAATGATTTTGATTATTTAATTAACTTTATTACATTTATGAATTAAATTACATTAATTAATTATCTTTATTAATTAATCCATTCGGGGCGTTACATACACCCATTCTTCAAGAAACTTTGTTCTGAGGTTATGGCAATTCACAATACAAGGATAATAATAAGAAGATTCATACATCTAGATTAGATAAACAATATCGTTAATATAATACACTCATAAATACTAGTGTACATGCGCAAGGCATATATGCGTAGCTGACACATACATAACTCGTGTGTACTAATGACAATAATTAACACATCTAATGTAATTCCTGTACACTTCCAATCCAATCAACAATGCAATTAACTTCGTAATGAATAAATCAACCATTTACAATATTAACAGAATCCTTCAATTATAATAATTTAATCACAAAACAACATTTACCTAGATAATTGTAATTCGATTAAGTTTTTTTTTTTAACTAAAACATAGAGAAAGTCAAACACTTCCGCTATAATATTAAAACCCCATACACTCTCAACTACTTATAGTACCCTGCCTCCCTAACCTACTTCCATCTTCCATCCCTATCCTTCATTTGTTGGACTATCCCGGAGCGTCAACTATATTAACCTAACTCCAGATAGAACACATAAGCGAAAATGTCAATTACCTTGACCAAACTTTCCCAACAGGCAACTGACAATCATCATCACACGTCTAGGGGAGCATGACCTAAGGTCGTCCTCCCATGACTCCAGGTTTTAGAGGATACACAATGGTAAATACCTCCACCCCTCCTAATAGAACTAGGGTCAACACTCTATCATGGACCATATGGTGGCACTATGTTGTTGGGAATTTTGTCATCGTATACTCAGTTTTAGGCAATCTCGCTAACTAAAAAACATGTACTTGCCCACATATCATAGCAATGCAATTTGAACCAACATAATTTAGCATACAAAGATTTATACCATATTGTTTCTCGGAAGATTCATACCATATTGCTTCTCGGTCGATGTTCATGACATCAACCATTTATTATCATCATTCTTTGGCTATTGCATAGCCCATTAATCTATAGGTTAGTTTATATCATAAACTCATGCATATCCATACATTATTAACATGTAATTGCATTTAATCATATCATTAACTCGGTATCTACGTACCGATATCTTTCAAATTCAAAATTTCAAGCTAGAAATAGGGCACATAATATCCATCATAAATCACATAACGATAAACATTCATAGTATTTACATTCACATAGGTTCATATGTCTAAATTTTAAAGTGTTCAGTACATAGTGTTCCACAGATAATAAACAAATAAATATATGACTAGGCCATAAGTAATTCTAGTTGTCTAAGTCAAAATGGGGCATTACATACACCCACCCTTTAGGAAACTTCTTCTTGAAGTTAAGATAAAAAGTGTGAGATGTTCTCATAGTATGGTCTCCGCATCTTCCCAAGTAGTAGATCTTGTGCTATCTAGTCCCACTGGACCTTCACTCGATTAGAAATATGTTGAGGCTAATAATATAGTAATTGGATACCCCTATTTAACAGAACGTCGTTGTGTATAAACTCAAATTTTATTACCACTTGTGATTTAGTTAATGTTAAGAAACATTTCTCTTACATGGTTATTCTTCCCCAAGCTCCATGTAGGATTCCAATATTTAAAGTATAGCCAGTTAGTTTGACTACTAGTTAAAACTCTAACTCTTTATTGGTTTTCTTGTTAAGTGATTTTTATATTGATATTTATATAACTTTCATTAAGCCATGCATATAATCCCACCTGTAATACCTTACTAATTAACCAATTACTACTAGCTTTGATTGTCACTCTAACTTTGATACAACACATATGTCACTACTAAAGTTTCCCATGCTTATGAACATTTACTAAGATAATGATAATTAATCATTATGTGAAGCAATCGTTTCATTCATTCTTTGGCCATTATTCTTAATCAGTGACCTTTTTAAGTCGTAAAAATTAGGTCTGGATGAGATAATGTTGAGTACATTATTATCTTCATCATAGTTGAGACACAATCTTTTACCATCCTAGAAGAGTATTACCAATGCATACATGATTAAAAGAGTACCAATTCTACCATGCTTAATTAATTATTACCATTTTGTTACTTCCATATACTACATCATATCGCTAGTTCCTGCATTTTCGATCCATCTTGAACTCAATTCTAATTCTATATTTAACCTTCCCTTATTATCTTTTATTCACCATTCTATCATACTTTAAAACACCATTATATAACTCAACCATTTGTGTTATTTCCTTCACATATTTTCTTTAATTACATAGCCTCGTCTCAACATCCTCATGCACTATTATTAATGATATTCCATTCATCTCCTTAACTCGTGTTGATCTCATTTATTGTGTACCTTGTTATTTAAACTTACTTATAACATATCTTTATATATATATATATATAAACAATTTAATTACATCATTTATTCATATACTACATATTTATTCCACCACTAGGGATTATATATGGGTGTGTGTATTAATATTAGCCATGCATCATTGTTACATCTTCTCATACATTATTATCTATTACCTAAATCACATAACACTATAGCTAAACTTATTAACCACCAATCTCTATTATCATTAATTAATAATATAATTAGTTTATATTATGAGATTAATATCACTTTACCTATACTTACATACTATAAGGATGCATTTTAATGTAAACTTACTCTACCTAATTCATTTAACCTTTATATTTCCACACTAACTTATTTGCCATATATAGCTTATATAGTATTCAATAAACTTTATATTCACTATTTGGGTTGTCATTTGTATACGTGTCATTTTTACATATAATAATAATCATATCATTGCCTCCTTATTCATAATTTGTACTAATGCCCATAAACACATTTTACTACTATTATTAACTCCATACTTTATACTTACTAGTATTGTTATTTATACTACCTCACTTACCTATTGAGATTAGTGATGAAGGGCAAGAGCGAAGTAGGTAAGACACAACTAACTTTCCCCAGCGATGCCCTCAGATTAATGATGCTTCACGTAGGCTTCTCCAATGATTTTGTTAACTAGGTAGAGAGTTTTTATTCTTCTCTCTCTCTCTCTCTCTGTTTTTTTTTTCATGGCTCTACTTCATCCTTTTTCCTTCCTTCTCGAGGTTTGAGGCAAGGGTAAACTACCACCTCGTAGATATACCTACCTTCAATAAATCCAAATTGTTCAAGTTATTAATTTAATACATACTATAATTGTGTCATATATTATCCATACATTTTTGCTTATTATACTCCACTTCTCACTCTCTATATTAACACTTATTCATTACGATTATATGCCATAATTTTTAACACTTTTTTTTTTTTCCTTTTAAAATACAAATTTTCATATACAATAACAACAATCCATTATTAACAACATTATTACATATCAATATATCTCACAATTTTATTTTTATTTTTTTACAAGTAAGTATCTATATATTACCTTCCAGGAACAAAAATTACAGTAGCGTCTGAAATGTCAAGGAACTGTTTATGCTGAATTGCCCCGAAGGGAAACCAATTCAGTCTGTTTCTTAATACTGAAAACAACATGAACTGAATCACCCTGTGGGGAAACCGATTCATCCAAACCTGTTATACAAACTAGAAAACCAAAAAGGACTAACTCTTGACACACAAAAAGGAAACGCCGTGCTAGATGTCGTATACGACCCAAGAGGACGCTTCTAGAAACATAAATGATTAAAAAAACTAGGCATGCAAGCTGACACCTGTGCGCATGCTGACGCTCATGCAGTTTGACGGTTGTTTTTTCCCACGTCGCACTCTGCAACCACTTGGATGGATGGAGCAAAGAATGCTGTTGAATTTGTTGGGGCATTGGTAGCCATTTCTGGAGAGTGTAGGGAGATGAGCAGGGTGGAAAGCAGAGATGCAATTTGCTCCCCTCGCTTGTCCATATGTTTCAGCCGGAAGCGTAGGTCACCCACATCTTTTAAGACTGCAAAAACGAGTTCTTGTAATATCACCACTAAGTCGTGAAATCTTGAGCATGAAGCACAATCCAAGCATGAATGGAGCGGGCCTGGAGGCTCTTCCAAGTGGGCTAGGGTTTCCTCTAAAGGAGCCATGACAGAGGGTGGTGGCAAGGGGACGTAATTCTCAGGGAAGTTCGTCGGGTGGGCCATGGATGGTTGAGAGGAAGAGGCCAAATCCTGGATTGGGCTAGGAGAAAATCCCAAAAGAATTGCCTTGTAGGTCAAATCACTCCACACGACAATCCCAAGGCGAGGACAGAGATAGAAGGCAACTCTAGCTTGGAGAGGACTAGGCGGAGGAGGAAGGAAAGGAGCTGGGCGACGTAGCAAGGGAAGGCGAGGGCCAGTTGACCATACTTGCTTTGTTCTGATACTAGACATGGCCTTGTTTTGGCTTCCCGCGAAGTCAAGGCATGGACAAAAGGAACAATGAAAGAGGAAGGCTGTGCAATAGGGTCTGACAAGGCAGTGAGAAAGAAAGGAGCAGAGAGCAACCAGACGAGCCACTAAAGAGAGGTGAAGGCCAGAGAGGGATGCAAACTAGATGGTTGTCCAGGAGGAAGTGAGGAGACATGTTGGTCCAGCCGAGGAGCGACAACATAATAAGAAAACTAGAGTGGATGGTCGCATGCGCGTAGAGGTGACGGACAAAGACGTTCCTCCATCGCCCAGACGAAAATACATAAGAGGGCATGCTAGAGCATTTAGTTGAGGGCTCGCATAAGTGAATGCTTCCTTCACTCATCGAGGTAATAAAGAGGAGGGGCGATGCATGTGCTGGTCACATGGCTGGTGCATAATTGGAAGGCACCATCCTCTCCGATGGACGCGTGTGTCCTGCTGACACCCCATCCCGGGGATCTCACAAATATAATTATATCATTGGGAAACCATCTTGATTCTCTCGATAACAATGGTAGTTGTATTACAATACAAAAATGATGTGGTATACCACCATGTGTATTCTTTGGGGTGATAGTGATCCTTATCAAAAGAAATCTTTGAAAATTAAAACTATAGAAATGAAGTTTACTTAAAAATATACTTAAAATCTTCCCAACCAAAACATTTAATTTCTAAAAATAATGGGAAAATTAATTGATAATTCATAATGACTAAATTATCATAACTAGATTATCATAACCGAGTGATCAATAATATGTTTTCATATATTATGTACACATAAATAATTGTCATTACATAATACAACAATTGTATGAAGTATGTATCTTTCAAATTAGCTTATTTGTATAAGCAAAACACTTTTAGCAATGTTGTCCAACCACATAGGTCACTCTTTACTTGTTATCATTATGCTTATACTCCTAGTACATTATTTATATATCTTCGAATTATGTAAAAACTAATATTAACAACCATTATATTATATTATATTACTTTTAGCAATGTTGTCCAACCACATAGGTCACTCTTTACTTGTTATCATTATGCTTATACTCCTAGTACATTATTTATATACCTTCGAATTATGTAAAAACTAATATTAACAACCATTATATTATATTATATTATATTATATTGCTTATTTACTCATATACTTTCTAACATTTTCTTCTTTATTTATTCTATATTCTTATTTTATAACTTTATTCACTTTATCATTATAATTATATTTTACATATCATATAATACATGTATTAGTATAATTTTTACATATCATATAATACATGTATTAGTATAATTTTTCTTTATAAACACATGTATTTCTATCATTTTTATTTTTATTTAGAGTATTCATTTATCTTTTCACATTATATATATATATATATATATATATATATATATATATATATATATATATATATATATATATATATATATAATTTTTAATTTTATTATCTATTATTATGATTATAATATATTTTATGTTCTTGTTTTATTTAACTTTTATAATAATAATTTAATTTCTAAACTAGATATTAAATTGGTGTATGAGATCTCTTTGTTTGTTAGATAAGGGACTTCTTTCTCACAATAATTTAATTGTTCAAATCTACAAAAATGTACACCTACCTCTCTGGATTTGAACATGTGATCTCCTAAAATAGGAGGAAACACATCACCCTTATAATATATTATTAATATTATTTTAACCCTAATTTACTATCTTCACTTTCTATTATTATATTATAAATATATATATAATTACAATATACCTTCGAATATTATTATTTATATTGTAACATTTTCACCATTAATTATTGTTTATTTTATTTTTATTTTATTCATATGATATGATGTTTATATCATACCTTATCATTTTACTGCAATCATATTTTGTACACTCATGATATACTTGGTATATTAAATTTTATAAAACTTTTTACTTGGTTGACAATATCACTCAACTAAATTCACTGAAACATATTGTTAACTTTCTTTAAATAGTATAACCAACTTTCTTCCAATATTACAACCATCATTTTTTTGCTCATTTATTAACTTTTTTAAAATAGTATAACCAACTTTCTTCCAATACTACAACCATCATTTTTTTGCTCATTTATTATAAACATTGTATTTTATCTATATGCTACGATTAAATAAACAAGGACATCTCGGTCCTCCCACTTAGGTTATTGTATTTTTTTTCCACATGAAAATTGCACATTATATTAGAAAATATAATCAGTTTACATTGCCGATAATTCCTTACAATCAAAGGTCAAGCCTTTTCAAAATACTCCATATGAGATATCTATATCTTAAAATATATCATTCATAAATTGATCAGAAAAAAAAAAAAGTCCAAATCTGTAACAAAATTATAGACTGCAGCTCCACTATCATATCATTACAAAAAATCTTTCCCACTTATAAATTGCCTAAAAAAAAAAAAACAAAACTTCCACAACCTTCAGAAACCAGAAATCAAAAGGCATAAACCCATTCTAGTATAACTTCAGATGGTAGGTTGGCCCCTCATGTCCATTGATAAGCTGATTGTAGAAAATGGTTCCAGGTGGATCTGTAAGAGCATTTTTTGAGAGAAAATTTGCCTCCTGATTATCTTCTCTATAGACATGATCAAAGGTGACGACAGTGAAAATCCTTTTTAGTTCAATCACCCGTTCTTTCCAGCATTCAATAGAGCTTACCTGCAAGGAACCAACATTATTAAGCCAATCAATAATGACTTTTGAGTCTTTGAGGATAGGGATATCTGAAATCGCCAACCTGTGGGCCAAGGTGAGAATAGCCCAAGCACCCAGGAGTTCAGCTCTTGTATTAGTACCCCTACCACAGTTAAGGGACCATCTATAAGAATTATGCTCATTAAGGGAAATTAATCCCCCAACACCGCTTATTTCTCCATTCCTCTGAGATGCCCCATAAAACCAACCAGTTATTCTTTGTTTTTGTAGGCAATAGCCACTTCTTCTTAATGCAATTTTCGGACTTTTAGATTTATGACTCGCTACAATAGTTATGGAGAGAAAACGAACTTTCTCCATGGATGGTACTTTGGATTTGAAAATAGCTAAATTCCTTTCAGTCCAGACAAACCAACAAATATAAGCTGGTAGAGTAGGGTACGCTGAGTTCCTAGTACACCAAGAGTCGAAACATTCCTTCACGGTAGTCCCCGACCATCCAAAATGGACTTTGAGTTGAATACAAGTTTTGCACCAAATGGAAATCGTAAAAGGACAATGGGCAAAAAGGTGGAAGGTTGTTTCTTCATTACCTTTACACAGGTGACAATACCCGAGACCTTGCCAACCACGCTTAAGGAGGTTGTTCCAGAGGAGGAGCTTATCTTCCATGAGCAACCAAGTGAATAGATTTAATGGGAGTGTCCTTTAAAATTAAAGCTATCGTATTGTCCCCTTTACTTAATTGTAGTTGTATGCATTGGGCATTGTCACACATTACCATCTAACGCTCTTTAGCACTTGTGCCCACCATTTACCCCTATTGGAACATAGATATCTAACTAGATATAATATGTAATATTAATACTATAGGGTAATATGTAGAGCACAATTGTAACTTGGTTCTTTGGAGATTGTGTTAGACCATACTCAATGTATATTATGATCCAAAACCAACCATTTTTTTTTTATTTTTATTTCCTTTTTTATATAAATGAAAAAACTTAACTATCTTGATATCTTTTAACAACTTTTTTTTTGGTCATTTTTACCATATTCATATATATGAATTCAGTGTTAATACTAACTAATTAATTAATCTAAAAATATTTATTATTATAAAGAAGCAATAATAATAATAATTTATTATATTAAATTAAAATATAATATAATATTAAATTAATTGGCTCGGCTTAGCTCTGCGCGGGCTTGGATGACTGGCGACCATAGCCATTATCGTCTGAATGCAATGGAATGCAGCCTTCGTCATGTGATTAAAGGGTTTTCCATTTTTTTTTGTGTTTTTTTTTTTTTGGGTTCCCATATGTACTCACGGGGTCGCCCATGGCCGCCCTAGTGGGCACGCGGCTATGGTCAGGTTTTTAAAATTTTTATTTATTTAAATACCTATTAGAATTTGTATAAATAATATAGATATATTATATATTTAATATTATATATTATTTATATATTAAACCATTTAAAAAAAAATAATAATATTTTTTTTGTTTTTTTTTTGTGTCTGTGCTTCTTTTACATATGATGCTTCTTACAGGTTAGTAGGTGAATAGGTGTTGGTTTTCACAGATTAACAAGGTCCCAAAATGTTCATAGACATTTTGGGGTTCTTTTTGTACCACCTCTTCCTTTCAAACTTACAGGGTTTCTGGGTCAATTTTTTTGGTGAAGTCCAAGGGTTTCAAGGGTCATTTTTAGTTTGTTGTACAGGGTTAAGAGTTGTCTAAAATTTTGGGTTTTTGTTGGAACAACATCCCTAGACCTTCAGTCTTAAGGGTGGGTAGGTCTTGGTCCAAGTTTTGAAACTTGGCTCTAATACCATATGCAGAGCCCTTCACTAGGGCTTCATAGTTAAACCAAAAATTTGTAATCTAAATGAATTTTCTTTTATAAGGAAGATTTTTTATGGACAAGTATATGTTGTATTTATGTTTGAGACATCTAATTTATGTTTCTGTTTAATTTCTATTTCTGTTTTCATTACAATAAATCTATTTTTTGTTTAAATTCTAGCAAGTTAATCAATTAAATCTCAAAATCTCAAATTTCAGAGTTCAGAGTAGTCTTTCAATATATAGATACATATCATAAATTTCATTTAGAGAAAATTAGTAAATTAGGTAAATTACCTCTTAAAGAAGAAGTTTGTCCCTTGTTGTTGTTTGTTGCTAATTGCTTGAACTACTTGAAAACTGAATCTTTTCCTCTCGACCAACTAGGAACAGAGCCTCTCTAACTCCCTAGCTCCAGGAATCCTTGCGGTTTCTTGGCCCCCGATCCCAAGATCCAAGCAACTAGCTAATCTCGTATGCAACCAGAATTTCCAAAACTAATTTCTTTCTTCAAAGTTTTTCTTCTCCTTTCTCCTTCGAATCCCCCTCCAAATGACTTTTTCTCTTCTTTATTCGAGTCCCCTTTCCATTTTCCTCCTCAACACTCTTTCCCTCTAACATAACTTGTCCCCCTTGACTTCCTTCCCATCCCTCATAAATTCCTATCTACCCTTATAAATTCCCCATTTACCCTTATCTCCTCCAACTTTCTCATCACACACAATACAATAAATAATCAATTCATTCATCTCACATAATTTAATCTATTAATTAAATAATGAAAAAACCTAATTAGTTAAATAATCTACTTGACTTTATTAAATTAATGATTTCGATTATTTGATTAACTTTATTACATTTATGAATTAAATTACATTAATTAATTATCTTTATTAATTAATCCATTCGGGGGCGTTACACGTCTTCCCTGGTATTTTTATCATATTGTTGAAATACGTTACAAGAGTAGTACGGGAGCAAAACCTGGTGGGTGTGATGGTAAAATATTTTGTGTGTCTCTTTCAATACACCCATTAGAGTTGTTACAAGTTCGTGCATCCTCAATACAATTTTTTCCTTTTACAAACTGTATTTTGTATGGAAACCTTTCCTTTTCCAAGTTGTCATTAGTTGATTTAATCTCTTGAAGAGCATTGCTATAAACATTTGATGCTAATGACTATTAGCTTATCCCAATGGAGTGTCATATGAGAACTAGAACATTTAAATCATAAACATGAAATCTTCTAAACATAAGTCTTTGTATTAGATGCTTCTTTTTATCAAAATTGGTTTGAGTTTTCTTGGAGTCTGGATTACTGTCCTATAGAAATTGTTTTTAGAAGCGAATAAAATCTAGCAGAATACATGTTTCAATTTTGAGTAGTTCAGAAGTTTATTGCTTTGTTTTCTGAAAGCAATATAGGTTCCTCTACAAACCTATATTAGATAAATAATCATGGCATCGACTACCATGTGATCTTAAGTTTGGTATTGATAAAATTTGTAGCCAAGTAAACTATAAAGAAATCTATTATATGTGAAAAAACATTAACAAGAGCGTTTTAATGACATAAAATGGGTAATCATCATCTCTCTGAGAACTGTCTTCCACCATTTATGACTAAGGCACCCAAAGTTTTGTTCAAATTTCTCTTACTACACCTTGCACAGTGAAAAGAATATTCCTGTAAAACCAAAAGTTAGTTTAGTAGTAGATACAAATGGCACCTTCTTTAGTAAACATAAGTTTCCTTTCAGTGTAAAGAGGATATTCAAAAAGAATATTCCTGCAAAATCAAAAGTTAGTTCAATGGTAGACAAAAATGACACCTTTTTTTTAGTAAACACAACTTTACATCACTTTCAAAGTAAAGAGGATATTAGGAAGATTTTGATGTTCGAATGTTGCTTTTCCCAACCATACACCTCTCCCATCGAGGTTGAGAAGAAATTTTCTCTATAACTTTGGATCTTCAAGAAAATTGCAATTGAAGCACACAAAAAGGTTGGCCATCCCAACATACATGTTTCTTATATTCAATCTGACTGGTCATAAATGTGATCAATATGCTACCTCCATAGGAACAACTCTGACCAATGGGGTTGTGTTTCAGTAGTGAATATGGTGGCATGTTAGACCACCCACCGAGGTTCAATTATTGTGGAGACACTAACAAGTGGACGGGGCTAGGTGCAAGTCCTAGAAAATTTTAATGGAACAGTGCCCATCGATTGAGACATATTAGTTGAAGGAAACTACTTATTATTAATGATTCACCTTTAGAAGGTTGTCTCTCCGAAAGAAAATTCACTGCTTGTGATATCTACCATATTGAGGCCAATTGTATACTAAATAAAAAACAAGTTTATACTTGATGACCATGCTCTTCAAAGTGTATGGAATTATGTTACACCAAGTTTCTAGTATGTGTGAGTGCATACCTGATATGTTTAGAGACCCCTTCCCCACCCCCCTAAATTTCAAGGGGCAACAGGGTATTTGAGGCTAGGACATGGGGGACCTATGAAAATGTGTTGCTTGAGATGTCTACCATACTAAGGCCAATTGTAATGATAAAAATAAATTGAACAAGTTTATACTTAATGGCCTTACTTTTCGAAGTGTAGGGAATCATGTTCCAACAAGTTTCCAATATGCTAGGATGCATACCCAATGCATTTAGAGACCCCTCCCCCCAAATTTCAAGGGATGATAGGATACTTTAGGGGTAGGACATAATGCATCTTTCTCCCAATATATAAATATTAAAAATATATCAATGTTTGAAATTTTAAAATTTCATAATACATACCTTTTTTGTTTTGAAAAAATCATCATGTATACAGATAAATATTTACATTAGCAAAGAAAAAAGGTGGAAGGGTATATAAAATAGAACTTATATCCTCTTCCTCAATAGTATTAAGACAAAAATAAAATCAGAATACACTATTGCATCTAGGGATTTGGCACCCTCTATCACCAAGGTACCTTCGGCCAACAACTACATACGTACCTCATCACTCCACATGGAACATAAGGCACACAAAGAACTAATATCATGAATGAAAACACACCTAGATCAGATCCTCCATATGGTAAATAGACTAGAGACCGTCAAGTAATTCCAGATACCAATAAAAGATGTACTAACCAAGTAACTATGATTACACAAAAGCACTACCTTTCAATGAATCCTCCCCTACATAAGAATTGAGTATTGATCTTGGACACATTTCCAACCTTTCCTTGCAAATTAACAATCCCCAAAATATATTTCACTGTCTTGAAGGGTTGGAAAGCCTAGACACATTGCTAGCCTCTCCTTGCAAATTAACAATCCCCAAAAACATGTTTCACTGTCTCGAACGGTTGGCAAGCCCACTCTTTTCCAACCTAGCCTTGGAGGGAAGCCCTTAATATATAACCATGAAAGCACTCCCATCTTATAGGAAAGTTGAAAAGTCAAAACATTGTGAAGCCAACAAACCCACCTATCCTCTAAATTAGTGGAGCCCCAACTAGCATTGAGTAGTGGTGATAATGCATGACACTAATGCAAGAATAAAATCAAACCTCTTGGAATCATACCGTTGAAGAGGGTGGCCAAAGCTTCAACCTCAATCCCACTAAAAAGGCCCTATTGTGGAAATATTCATCTTATACACATCTTCTTGAGGGATAACCCCAACAAAATATGTAATGGATGGATGGTCCAAGGGGAGCAAAGAAAAATGTGAGCCAAAGTATGTCAATCCTTCCAAGATATTTGGACAATAGAAGATTCCATTTCTACTCAAACATCTTTCTTTTAAAGAAGGAATCTCTACAAAATAACTTCCCATTGTCTTCTAGCTTAAAATAGGGTGTCTCATGAAATCCCAACCTACCTAGCTACCATATGTGTTCCATCCATCCAAGCCTATTACCGTCTTCCAAACCAACTAGAAACTTCTAAAGATAAATGTAACAGAGACTTGGAACATTGCGGGGAAGGAATAATGTCACATTAGTCAAAGGCTCCCCACACCTTCCCAAAATGATTCATTGAAGACAATCAATGATGTAATATAACCTACCAAGGGGTAGTTCCCTCTAAGCAATGAACCACCCATTTGGAAATAGGGATAGACCCTTGAGTAGCCACATCAATGAAACCAAACCTTCCCTTATAATTGGGCATCATACAAACATCCCAAGTTACCAATGAAATACCCCTCTCTCCACCATACTTTGACCATAAGTAGGAACACAATATCACTTCCAACTACGAAAACTATGCTCGACTAGGAAAGTAACATGAAACATAATATATGTGAGAGACATGAAGAATCCTCCCATCCACCATCAATTTACCAACAAATGGTAGGTCTTTATACTAACATATATGAAAAATGGTATAAGGCCATTGTAGATACCAATACCACATAGAAATAGGTGAAAGCCCCATGCTAAAAGCTATGTCAATACATTGCATAATGAATCCTAACCTAATATAAGTCTGAGATATAGAAAGCTACCTAGGTAGGTTGTCTAACCCAACCTACCAAAAGTCTATCTTATGCTCACTAAACATTGCCCTTGATGTTACATAGAAAAGGTTCAAGCATCCACGTGCACCCTCTACATAGTCTTAGTTTACCGACACAAAAAGGAGAGATTCATGAGCAAATTGATTATCAACCATATTTGACCCATCAGAGAGAGAGATTCCCTACAATTTCCCTTGAAGTCGAGCAACAAGTAGAAGATATCTCAAAGCATTTGCTAACAAGACATATAGGTAGGGGGACAAGGAACACCTGGTGCATGGATTGATGACATATAATCTGAGGAGAGAGGGAATTATTAACCGAGACAAATGTAGACACATTCAAAAAGAGAGTATTCACCATGGAGACATACCATTGTCAAAACCCAAACAAGATAACATTTATGTGATTAAGTACTAGCTCATCTAGTCATATGTCTTGTCAAAGTATATTTTCAGAAAAAGGGACTGTCTCGAGCCCACTCCATGGCCTCATAGGCTAAGATCACCATTTCTATAGTAAACCAACCTTTTACAAATCCCATCTTCTCTTGTAAAACAACCTTTTTAGACACACCCTAGATATGAAGAGCCACCACCTTAGCTATGATCCTATAAGGAAAATTGAGTAAGTTTATAGGCCTTCAATCACTAATGGTGTCCCTTACTACATTCTTTAGAATCAATTTAACAAGACCATGATTAAGAGATTTGGATATAATGCCAAAGAAAAGGATTAAACTATGAAACACCATAAGTGATTCCCAATCGTATCCCACGTGACCTTGAATAAATCACAAGAAAGCGTGTCCAAACTCAGAGAGTTTCCATTTTGCATGAATTTAAGTGCTACAAAAAGCTCCTCTCAAGAAGACATTGTTCAATTTGTATCAGTCCCCAACAAAATTATTTTGCGGGATAACCTTGTAACAAGAGTTCCTACCATCTAGAAACCAATTTGTCAAATCATATGGAGAAAATATATTATCAAAATACAAAACAAACATACCTTTTACCTTAACCGGATCCTCAACAAGAGACCCATAAGCTCTATGCAAACTAAGAACTTTGTCAAGCACCACATTCCTTTTTAGGAAATCAAAGTAAAACTTGGAGCCCTCATCCCCTTCCTTGATCTACTACAACCCAAAATGGACCATAGTCCCCTTGGAAATATACTCTTCCCCCTTACACACTAACATCCTCCTGTAAAACCACAATGTGGAAATCCTCCTCAAAGAACATACAAACTTCTTGAATCGAGCCAAAGCCTGGTGTCCCACATATCCTTTCCCCTTTTGTGGGCCATTATTCCTCCCCACTCTCTCATGAACTTAACTATGTGGAAAATAACAACCTCCCACCAAAGAAGCCAACCTTGAGCTCCCAGAGGTTGGGGAAAGATTCTTGACCTGATGCACAAATGCTCAAAAATATGGTGGTATTAAATGTGACACATTCAAATTGAACAAAGTGGAAGGTATCAAATCTATCTTGTGACCAACTGAGATAATTGTCTAAATAGGAAAGTGGTTTGAATTCGTAACATCCATCAAAAAATCCACTGGGCACAACCTCCCTAAAAAGGAAATATCCTTCATGGGAAATAAACTCTATCCAACCTAGCTTGGACCTTAGCTCCGACCTACCAATAGTTAATCCCACTATAATACACTCCCTTTTGCTTCCAATTGGGATCATACAACTAAAGAATTGCCTCAGAACGAGACCACACTTACTTCTCCATGCCATTAATCACACTCCATGTGCCTCCACCCCATTCACTCTCCCACTCCATGAGCTCCTAGAGGTTGGGGAGAGATTCTTGACCTGATGCACAAATGCTCGAAAATATGATGGTATTAAATGAAACACATTCAACTTGAACAAAGTGGAAGGTATCAAATCTATCTTGTGACCAAATGAGATAACTATCTAAATAGGAAAGTGGTTTGAATTCGTAACATCCATCAAAACATCCACTGGGCACAACCGCCCTAAAAAGGAAATATCATCCCTGGGAAATAAACTCTGTCCAACCTAGCTTGGACCTTATCTCTGCCCTGTCAATAGTTAATCAATGTGAACCAACCACTGTAATCCACTCCCTTTTGATTCCAATTGGGATCATACACCTAAAGAATTGCCTCACATTGAGACCACACTTGCTTCTCCATGCCATTAATCACACTCCATGTGTCTCTACCCCAATCACTCTCCCATTCCACCATATTAAAATCCCCCCTACCCCTATCCCCCATAGTCCAATTTATAGTCAGGAGTGAAGAAGCCAACTAATCCCAAAAATGACCATGCTCCAAAATGATATTGGGAGCATACATTGCAAAAAACCTGAAAAGTCTATCTTAAACCAACAAAGTAATCCAAACACATCATCTACGTTCTTTCCATGGCCCATAACAAATCATCATGGATGAGGAGAAAGGGAAAGTACCACTCCCCCACTACCTTGAATATGATATATAGACCAAAAGGGGCCATTCTACTAGTAACTCATACTATTACGAAGCTTGAACCCAACTGATTTGACTTCTTGAAGGAAAATCATACTAGGCTTCGTTTGTTGCAACACTCTAGAAACAATCTACTTGTGACTAGGAATCATCATCCCTCATACATTCGATGATAAGAATGGTAGTTCCTTCCAAGTGGAGATGATTCCCTAAGTTATCAAACCAATTACCCGTCGCAAAACCCTCCAAAGAGGGGGTTCATCTATTTGTGGAATGAACCATGACATATCTATAATATTTAACACGTGAGTTAGGGTTCATATCCCTCCTTGGCTTGTCCAACTTGGTAGCAAAAATGACTTCCTTCCTTTTGTTGGACTTCACATGCCAACCCATATCTACCTCCATATTTTTAGTTGCCAATCTAACCTAAACTCGAGAGGTAATAGGGTAAAAAATCCTACTCTGCTAAGGATTACTAACCAAAAAATAAATGTTATCTCAAGTCACTGGATGCACCACCAAGCCACTACAGTTTAGGGAAGAGCATTGATTTGATCTCCTAGAAGGCCCATCTACCTCTTCTTGACATAAGGACTCTGAAGGAACACCACCCCCAACATTCTAACCCAAAACCACTAAAGGACCACCTACACCAATGCCATGGGTAGTAGGAATGGGCGAGCCCCACCCCCCTTTCCCACAAGAGTCTATAACTTAGTTTTATGATGAGGGAAATTTCAAATGCTATGATCTTGAGCCTGTTAATAAAAAAACACATTCGGTAAATTCAAGTATCTAACCTTGCATTGCGACTCTCCATCCACAATGAAAGCAACAATGTAAGGGGGAATATTCCTTTGAAGATCTACCTCCACACACACCCTTGGATTAGCACAAAAAGAGTTCCATTGGCCATTAGGGACAATAACCTTTCCAAACCTCTTGGAAAACAAGTCTACGAATCACCACATGTCTACAAGTAGGGTGGGGAATTCCAACAAAAAAGGGTGGTGAGCCTGACCGTGATCCTTTCCGTTGAAATATGCTCATTAGGTTTGTGCATAGGAAAGAGGCACAAAAATGTTCCAAGTATCAAACTAAATCACATGTTAAACAATGACATCAAATTTAAACAACAAGCACACAAACTTAGATCCCAAACCCTAGTAAGAATTCATAGAAATTCCCTTAGCTTTCCAAGTCAACACCATTTGTTAAAGGCAACCTCATTCAACATTCTTTGCAAAAATAAAGATCACTTCTCCGTATTTTGATCCTGGTGCCCTAAAAAATATTCCTTATTTTCACCCTAAAAAATAGAAGTCACCCAAATCTTGAGAAGATGAGTTAACATCACCCAAGGGAATTGGAGGAGGCACACATGACCCCCCTCCTTACAAAATCCATTGCACCTGAGAAGGATTTGAGGGAACATCCCCCCCAATATATACCACTATTGTATCTAAGCACTGGGCCCTAAACAATAGAGAACCCAAAGAGGCCTCTTTAGGAGGCAAAGAAAACCCTATATCCTCATGAGATTGAGAAACCTCATAACTAGATAGTTGCTCAACCACAACATGCACACCCGAATCCACATTAGCACTATATTTTATTATAAGTACTTTGAATCCATGCTTATATATACCACAAATCCATCCTCCATCAGATCCACATTTGCTCATGATGAGAGAGGCATCCAATCCTCATTAGATTTTCTCAAACTAATAGCCCCAACACTAGTGAACTTATCTTTGAGCAATCTCACCACAATACATATTGACCCATCATTATTTGTACTCTACAAGGAAATATACTATGGAGGAGGGTTACAATCATGATATTTGATTTGATTTTGATACACATGCCCAATCTTTTCTTCATAACCTTGCAATCTTCCTCTATCAAAATGCAACTCCTCCACACTCCCATGAGCTCTTGACACCATACCTTTTTCTTTATCCACATATGATACTTCCCTATGTTCCCATTCCATACCTTCTCCCCATCGCATGGCACCTATACGACTTCTTGCACCTACATGAATCCCCCCACCCAAGTGCACTCCCTTGCTTGCGCTCATAACCTCACCCCTCATTGTGATCCATAAGAATATGACTAGAGGGTGAAATACATGAACACAAATATACAAAAATCACTATTCAATGTTGAACCCACTAAAAACATGTATATCCATTATTGTTACGAGTTTTAAACTCTCAAACCATTTCCCAACACTAAACGAGTGCCCAGTGACAACAAAATGATGGCCCAAACGAGTGCCCAGTGACAACAAAATGATGGCCCAACATTGGGAAATGATCATTGTGATTTCATTTTGTGTTTGTTCAGGGTTTATATAGATGGAGGATTGGTGGGACCAACTTGAAAAATGAAGTAATTATGTTGTAGGGATTTTTTTATAAAGAAATTATGCTCGTGTTATAACTTGGAAATGCCTTCTTTGAATTTGATCCAAAGGTGTAAAGATAACTACTAGGGAATGTGTCTCTATCATCAATTAAACTTCCTCTCACTTCCAAATTGGTTCATGCCAACCTAAGGGGGGTCTCTTTGAAGGTTTTGAAGCTTAACTTTAAATACTTTGAAGAAAAAGTGCTTTAGTCATATAACAAACTTTGTTGTTTTCTTCAAATCTACAACTAATTTTTGCAAATTAATGAAGTTCAACTTCATGAATTACTGAAATTGTCAATTCAACTAAAAAATCTCATAAAATTGCAATAATCTCCCATGTTTATGCAAAATTAATTGCAAAACAACATGCTTCTCACCCTCAAAATACTATATTTGCTCTTTTGTAATAGTAAATGAGGGTAAATTTTAATTTCAACAGTTGTTCCTATCAATTTGGTACCTTGTTTATGTGATATGGAGTTGAGAAAAGAATAAAATCAATAAGATGAATGTTCCAAATCTCATATATTCAAATAACATGTTAAATTCCAACTTGATCCCCATATCAACTATCAAAATTTAAATCTTTCCATATATGAATAAATATTCCATTGCAATGTTTAATAAACTGCAATAATCTCCCATGTTTATGCAAATTTAATTGAAAAACAACATGCTTCTCACCCTCAAAATACTATATTTACTCTTTTGTAATAGTAAATGAAAGTAAATTTTAATTATAAAAGTTGGTTCTATCAATTTGGTACCTTGTTTATGGGATATGGAATCAAGAAAATAATAAAATCAATAAGACGAATGTTCCAAATCTCATTGATTCAAATAGCATGTTAAATTCCAACTTGAGCCCCATATCAACTATCAAAATTTAAATATTTCCATACATGAACACATTTCCCCTCCATCGAAGAATTTGATTTCCCTTATTTCAAATATATATGCCATTGCAATGTTTAATCGACACAAAAAATGAACCGATTTTTCTCCTAAGGAACCAAGAGGAGTTACAAACACGCTCTAAGCAACTAGATCCTATCACCATTGAAGAATTTGTCTATGCAATAGCTTATGGATCTTAATGACACCTTGTGAACATGTGTTGCTTCTATGTTAGAAAGTAAGTATGGTAGAAGGTGGAGTGGAGATTGAAAATGTATAAGAATGAAGGAAACTAAAGGTTGAAAAATGATAGAACCATTCTCCTCCCAAAGTGATGCACTTTGTATGACCTGATAGAAGATATGAGATAGAAAAAGATCTCCCAAATGATCATTAAACTGCATGAAACCCTAGGGATAAGGTGCTGTAGGTCTACCAAGAATAATGATGAAGATTGCTTGAAATAACCTCAAGTGTGGTGCACCATAGCTCTCTCTAGAGGAACTACATGCTCCAAGATGGGTAAGATAAGTCGAAATGGCTCCTAGATGGACTATGTTTTTTTTCCATGCATACAATTGAACTAGACGAGATAAGATAGAATTAAATTGAAAAACAAAAAAACTAGCTTTCCCTACATGAATCACTCAACTCAACTGCACGATTACCAAGAATATCCTCAAGTGGTGTACCCTAACTTGCCAAGAATTAACAAAGTTGATAGTACATGGATAAGATAAACTAAACTCTCTCCCAAGTGAAGTGCATTTCTCTAGTTCAAAATAAATAAGATAAGGTCAAAAAAGGCAAATTGGATAAGATTCCTCTTTTCAAAAAATCTCTCTTCAATCAACTTGCATGAATAGCATAAAACTTTTATGTAAAATATATCTCCAAAGAAGAGTGTTTTGTTTTGTATCAACATTATCGATAAGACAATAGATAAGATGCGTAATGTTCCCCATCCCAACAGAGGAACATTACGGTGTGGAAAACATATAAAAATGAAAATTTTATAGCTAATTAATGTTGAGGAAAAGGTATGGGACACCTTACTCAATCATTTTTAGATCTTGCCTGGCTAGGACAAGATGGTTGGGAATGTTACCCGGGATTTATAGCCTCAAAAACATTTACTCAATACGCAAGTAATAATTACAAGGATTAAGGATGATATTATGATTTGTATATGTTGCAATGTAAAATAAAATTTATACAAAGCTACTGGAATGTATACAGATTTTACAATAAAGTAAACATGTAGACCAAAAGCGAAAAGAGGAACCAAGTCATGAAAACAGATGTATGAGACAAAACAATAATATTATTTTATTTCATTCTGAGATACCAAAAGTGTATTTCTCTTTACAAACCCATGCAAGGGTATGGACCAACGTCAGATTTAGAGATCTTCGATGGGCACCACACAAAAAGACTCCGACAGTAAAATAACACTGAAATTAATGATTTGGATCAGCTTGCCACAAACAGCTTCCCTTTTGACTCTGCAAGATATTCTTTATCAGCCATGAAAATTAATTCACAAACAAACAAGAATACACATACTATCAATGATGAATCAACACCTCTAGAACAAGCCGTTGAAAAGAATGATTCAATTTTGAACCTCATTGCCTTCAACAAGACCCTGCTGTCAACAAGAGGATTAGGCTTTCAAGTAAACTCAGAAATGAATGAAAATTGAACTTATCTCATTTAACTAAAGAACAAACATTGGTCTTGTCTTTCTCCTTCTATTCTCCTCTTGTCTCTTCATCCAATTGAGTTTTTATTCTTTCCCAATCAGTTGAAGTAGTTCAACTACTTTCTTTAGTTAAGTCAAATTGACTTAACAAATTAGTTTAGGAGAAATAAATAATAATAATATATAATTAAGGGTCTTAATTAATAATAACTAAACAGGTGGGACCCCTTGTGACTCCCATCATTTCTTCTTGTTAACCATAAAAAACAAAGTACAAAACAAAAATCATTTAGACCATATAACACCCTTGTAGCTCCTGTGGATATCATTTAAACTGATTATTAAATATCATCCATAATTTATATCATATCCCCAAAAAAGAATATATCCACATTATCGACAAAATATCCAAAAATAAGGCTTGCTGCCCAAAATATACTGAAAACCATTAAACGTTGTCCTCATCACTGGAAATCACAAAAAGAACATTTAGAATCCATATTTGTTTCTTTGCAAGGCATATTTCCTCTTGTCACTGCTGTCCCAAACTGACTTTTATTGAGTGGCCTTTGGTTGGTTAGACCCCTGAGGCTGTATTTTGTTGATCACATGGGAGCAGTAATATTTGAGGTGGAGGCATGAAGACACAGATTTAGAAGACTCAGTTGATGAACTAAAGGGGGAGGCCACTGCTTTTCCTTTGTCTTGCATAAGTTGCAGAATATCAATTTTTAACCTTTTGCTAGCGTGTGAGGACTGTACTGGTGAAACAACAGGAGCAATTTGAACATTGTGATTAATTAATGATGGTAAAGATAATGAGACAACCAGACATCCATAGTGGTGGGAGATAGGCTGGTGGAAAATTTATTTCCAACCATCATTAGCGGGGACTTCGGGCTGCAAAGACACATGTGGAGGAACGAGAATGCCAGGAAAATTCTGAAGATGCTAGAAAGGGGGCATCTCTGGTCGGGGATGCAAGATACCATGGCCAACAAAATTAAAAAACCCAACTTGAAACAACTCGTTCAACTCTTGTGGATCAACATCAAAATGAATAGAAAATCTAGGCCTTCTATGGCCTCGATTCTAATTTCCACTGCCTCTATTATTTCGACCATTGCTTCCTCTACTAAAAAAATTCATCCTGTAGCAACAATTTGTCAGTCATGAAGTCCTTAATAAACCATACATGAAACTATACTTACATAAATCAACAACTGGCTCTAGAATTTACTATGAGACACATGCAATCCATCCATAACATGTCTTTTATTAATTTCCACTTGAACATGGAATTAATAGGGTTCATGGGAAATATGGAGGGCTTGTATTTAGAGAAAAATGATATCATGGAGGGCAATTAATATACAAATATTGTTCAAACAATCAATAAAACAATTAACTGTGTATCTAAACAAATCCAAGACATCAATCCTCATCCCTTCCCATATCAACTTCCTTTCATTTCCACATTGATTCCTTTTCAAAATAAATATCACAAAACTGGGGATGAATAAGTGAAATTGGGATCGTGAAGGGGGTGCATTTAGCGGAAAATGGTAGAATGGGGGGGTATCTCATGGATATTGTTCAAATTATACATCAAACATGCCATCTCTGATATCAATTCACAATCAAACTTTCTTACTGTTCAAAAATTTAAAGTTTAAACAATACTCAATTTCCAAAAAAACAACCCAAAATTGGTGCCTTATTCACAAAGTTGCTCACTTTCCTTTGAAACTGTATTACACAGTATCCAATTAACCAGAAAGAAAAATAACCATAATAATAATACTGCCTATACATAACAGAATTAAAAGATGAACAACATCATAATCGCTACAACCGATACAACAGACAGTCTTGGAGTGAACAGGCTATAACCCATAATGTCAATCATCAACAAAGTTCTTAAAACCCATAGGGTCTTGCGAAGTGCCCCAAAACAAATCCCTGTATATAACCATACTTTTAATCGAACCAAAATTCATCAAACTTCCTCATCTTATTTCATTCTGATTCGTAGACCTCATTCAAGCATCATATAACTTATACACAGGTGCTTTTTGTAATTACAATAAAACATGGAAAGTTTATATTATAACAATAATTCACACATTGCTATCGACCTCATAAA
>ML809824.1:219344-243552 GCA_009831015.1 Picea engelmannii | reverse complement strand
AAGTTACACCAACTGTGAGACATAATAGCCTTGGGATGAAAATTGTTTTCATTTGTATTCCTAAAAGGCATTGTGGAAGAAGAGGATGCCCTGGGGGTAAGTGGGGAAACATTCCCCTTTCGTTCATATCTTGTACAAGTTGTAGGAGGGAAGACATATCTGTTTGTTTGATTGAGTCTCCTTTAGGGAGACCTATTCTTTCAAGTTTCTCTTCATACTCTAGGCAAGTGTGGAGAGCGGAGCCAAGATTTTCAATAACATTTTCTTTGATCCTATGCCGATAAGGAGAGGGAAGCACATTATAGTAATGCATGAAGGCGGCTTGGTTTTTGGGGCAGATTAGTTCAGGGATTTGATTGTACAATTTGGTGAAGTGGAGGTTAAATGACTTAATAGTCTCACCATATTTGCAAGAAATATTGTTATATTCCCTTAACTGTTCGGCTAAGCTCTTAGATTGTCCATAAGTGGACTTGAACCAATAAACCAACTCTTCCCAAGTGGAAATGATCTTTGGAGGGAGATCAAAAAAATCAACTACTACTTTCCCTTCAAGGGAGTTAACAAATAAGCGCATGCATGTGTCATTGTCGTTAGCTCCGATATTATGACAAGCATTAGAAAATGCCACTAGGTGTTCGATTGTAGAAACAATATTATTCCCTAAGAAATTAGGAAGATGCTCTTTAAACTTGGGTAACAGATGAGTAGCAGGTGCTAGATTCAAGGGAGGAGATATGTGCCATGGGGTGGTAGTAGCATATTCCTCAAATTGGAAAATCCTGTACTTATTTATAACTTTACCAGGGTTGGTAGTTGATTGTATATGAACTTGATGACTATATAGACTACCAATTACCGATGAGGCCAAAGGTTGGGATGATGAAGCACCTCCAACACCACTAGCACCACCCGCGGATGCCATTTTGGGAGTGATGGGTAAGGGAGAAAAGGGTGAGCTGGCAGAGTCAGAAAAAGTCCTCTTAGAGTGCTTTATTGGTTCAACAAAATGGATTTATTCCTTCCTATTTCAATGATAGGAATAGATTCATGGGAAAATCCTCTTTTTCTTCTAGAAATGCGAGGATTTGAGGACATGAAAATGAAAACCAAGGACTAAAGAAAATGAAATTACTATTGGTTTCTAGGCTACCTTTGCCTGGCTTCCCAATGTTCACGGATACTCATATCTTGTTCAACTGCTTCCCAAGAGCGTTCAAGCTTGGCCCGAGTATTACAAATTTCTAAAATGGTATTGAATAAAGTCAAGGCAATGCTAGTTTGGTCTTTAAGACCGTGTTCAATATTAGGTTGCCTTGCAGAAGGTACTATCATGAGAAAATTAATCAAAGAGTATTCAAAATAAAAAGCAGAAAGATTCAAAGATAATTGTGAATACAGACAACCAGAAAGATATGGAAGATATCCTCAGTATGGTTTCGAAATAAATGTTGAGGAAAATGTATGGAACTTACTCAATCATTTTCAGATCTTGCCTGGCTAGGACAAGATAGTTGGGAATGTCGACCGAGATTTATAGCCTCAAAAACATTCACTCAATCCACAAGTATTAATTACAAGGATTAAGGTTGGTTTTATGATTTGTATATGTTGCAATGTAAAATAAAATTTATACAAAGCTACTAGAATGTATACAAATTTTACAATAAAGTAAACATGGAGACCAAAAGCGAAAATAAGAACCAATTCATGAAAACACATGTATGAGAACAATAATCTGATTTTATTTCATTCTGAGCTACCAAAAGTGTATTTCTCTTTACAAACCCCTGCGAAGGTATGGACCAAAGTTGTATTTAGAGATATTCAATGGGAACCATACAAAAAGGCTCCGACAATAAAATAAAACTGAAATTAATGATTTGGATTATCTTGCCACAAACTTCTGGCATTTTGACTTTGCAATATATTCTTTATCAACCATGAAAATTAATTCACAAATAGACAATAATACACAGACTATAAAGGATGCATCAAAACCTATAGAACAAGCGATTGAAAACTATGATTCAGTTTTGAACCTTGCTGCCTTCAATAAGACCCTGCTGTCAACAAGAGGATTAGTCTTTCAAGAAAACTTAGAAATGAATGAAAACTGAACTTATCTCATTTAACTAAAGAGAAAAACTTAGTCTTGTCTTTCTCCTTCTATTATCCTCTTGTATCTTCATCCAATTGAGTTTTTATTCTTTCCCAATCAGTTGAAGTAGTTCAACTACTTTCTTTAGTTAAGCCAAATTGACTCAACAAATTAGTTTAGGAGAAATAAATAATAATAATATATAAATAAGGGTCTTAATTAATAATAATTAAATAGGTGAGACCCCTTGTGACTCCCATCATTTCTTCTTGTTAACCATCAAATACAAAGTACAAAAAACATAATCATTTAGACCATATAACACCCTTGTAGCTCCCGTGGATATCATTTAAACTGAATATTAAATATTAGCCATAATTTATATCATATCCCCAAAAAATAATATATCCACATTATCCACAAAATATCCAAAAATAAGACTTGTTGTCCAAAGTATACTGAAAAACCATTAAACGTTGTCCTCATCATTGAATATCATAAAAAGAACATTTAGAATCCATATTTTTTGCTTTGCGAGGCATATTTCCTTTTCTCACTGCTGTCCCCAACTGACTTTTCTTGAGTGGCCCTTGGTTGGTTAGACCCTTGAGGCTGTATTTCGTTAATCACATGGGAGAATTAATTTAAGGTGGAGGTGTGAAGACACATATTTAGAGGACTCAGTGGATGGACTAGAGGGCAAGGCCGCTATTTTTCCTTTGTCTTGCAAAGGTTGTGGGATATCAATTTTTAACCTTTTTCTAGCGCGTGATGACTATACTGGAGAAAAAATAGGAGCAATTTTAACATTGGGATTAATTGGTGGTGGTAAAGGTAAGGAGACAACAGGACATCCATGGTGGTGGGAGACAAGCTGGTGGACAATTTCTTGTCAACCGTCATTAGCAGGGACTTCGGGCTGCAAAGACACATGTGGAGGAACAAGAATGCCAGGAAAATTCTGAGGATGCTAGAAAGGGGGCCTCTCTGTTCGGGGATGCAAGATACCATGGCAAACCAAATTAAAAAACCCATCTTGAAACAACTGGTTCAACTCTTGTGGATCAACATCAAAATGAATAGAAAATATAGGCCTTCTATGGCCTCGATTCCAATTTCCCCTACCTTTGTTATTTCGACCATTGTTGCCTCTACTAAAAAAACTCATCCTGTAGAAACATTTTTTCAGTCACAGAGTCCTTAATAAACCATACATGAAACTCTACTTACATAAATCAACAGTTGGCTCTAGAATTTACTACAAGACACATGCAATCCATCCATAACATGTCATTTATTAATTTCCACGTGAACATGGAATTGATAGGGTTCATGGGAAATATGGAGGGCTTGTATTTAGAGAAAAATGATATCATGGAGGGGAATTAATATACGAATATTGTTCAAACAATAAATAAAACAATTAACTTTGTATCTAAACAAATCCGGAACATTAGTCCTCATCCCTTCCCATATCAACTTCCTTTCATTTCCACATAGACTCCTTTTCAAAATAAATATCACAGAACAAGGGATGAATAAGTGAAATTGGGATCATGAAGGGGGTGTATTTAGCCCAAAATGGTAGAATGTTGGGGGGGGAGGGGTATCTCATGGATACTGTTCAAATGATACATCAACCATGCCATATTGGATATCAATTCACAATCAAACTTTCTTACTGTTAAAAAATTTAAAGTTTAAACAATACTCCGTTTCCAAGAAAACAACCCAAAATTGGTTCCTTCTTCACAAAGTTGCTCACTTGCCTTTGAAACTGTATTACACAGTAACCAATTGCCCAGAAATAAAAATAACCATAATAAAAATACTGCCTATATATAATAGAATTGAAAGATGAACAACATCAAAATCACTACAATCGATACAATAGACAATCTTGGAGTGAACATGCTACAACCCATAATGTCAATCATCAACAAAGTTCTTAAAACACACAGGGTCCCATAAAGTGCCCCCCAAAAAATCCCTGTATATAACCATAATTTTAATCGAACCACCATTCATCAAACTTCCTCATCCTATTTCATTCTGGTTAGTAGACCTCATTCAAGCATCATATAACTTATACATAGGTGCTTTTTGTAATTACAATAAAACATGGCAAGTTTATATTATAACAATAACTCACACATTTCTATCGGCCTCATAAAATTCATATGGATAGATTGTAACTCCAAGAGAATAAGTGAGTCCAACACTTCCTCCATACTTGCATAGCAAGTGACCAATCAAAACCTGCTCCCAAACAAAAGAGCGCGAACAATACTTTCATCAAATTCTGGGTAAGCAACGCCTTCATGATAATGCATAGGGTTCAACGCAACAGTGGAAAGTAGGTGGCAGAAGAAAGTGGGCTGACAACCTGAGGGTTTGAAAATAAAAGAGCAATAAAAGTTTACTCCCATCACAATATTCCACATTAATACTCAATGACTCACAAAGTCGGGACTATGGCGCGTGCGTATTATCCAAGAAGACCAACAATCATAACATATAGGTAGAGTGTCCACAAAAACCCACAGGTAAGAGGCTGAGGGAACCCATTTTTGAACAGGGAAGAAAACCCAAAACAAGGGACTAGAGGCAAAGCAGGCCCATGAGTATCCCCAACCACATTCTTTTTGATAGAAAAATTGCAAACAACTGCACCAATAAAATACACTCACGACTCTTTCAATGCCAATGGTCTCAAAACAACCCAAACAGGAAACCAAAATTTGCAAACAACAAATACACAGTCGAAATTCATTATAACAGCTTTGGAAATACACAGACCATGAGCAAACAAGAGCCAACTATTGACTTAAAGAGAAGAGTGAATGTTCATGGATGGAAAAGCAAGAAAACCCCATACCTATGTAAAAGATTGCTTAAGGAGAAAATACCAGCGTGTATACTTTCTCCATGACCGAGCAAAGCGGAGCAACAACAACCAACAAAGCAAAATGCAAGAATGACTAGAATGGTGGTCTCAAGGTGAGTTTGAGTGACGTGCATTTACTGCATGTCACTTCTCCCTTCACACTTTCATTCATGGAAAGTACAATCCAAGCCCACTATAGAGCTCATCACTCTTTAGCATTCAAATCAATTAATGCAACCAACTATACCAAAGTTTCTATATGTTCCAATTTAACAATGTGCCAACCATTTTAGCTATTCCCATTTCACATATAACAAATTGCTAGGGATACAACCAATCTTGCAATTAAACCAATGCACCAACCATTGTAGCAAGGTCGAAGCGATCACCGAACTACACTATAAAAATACAATATCAAAAATTAAAACTAAAGTGTAATTCCTTCATCCATTACAAGCAGTGTAATCATACTTTGTGAGAGATAATCAAGAAAACACCATTCCTTGTTTTAACCACCTTGCCCACAAGATCCTATCATAAGAATTTTAACCATGATTTCGAGGAAAATAAGTTGTAGAGTTTGTGTCACGACCAAAACATAAGAAAACGAAATATAAGTGTCGCTTATTCATCATAGTCCCGTAAGTCACACAAGGGGTCCCACCTATTAGTATATTATTAGATATAATTAAATAATAAGGTGTTTGCAATCATTTGCAATCAGGTACCCTATGTTGCGCTTTTGAGTGTCAACAATTAATTTCCTGTAGTTTATCAACTACTAATTACAACTAGATTTAATTGCTTTCTATTACCATTTATTAAATGCGTATACAAAAATCTAAAACAAACATGAAATGCAACTAAAAACACATTTCAACCATATATAAATCATTCTCAGTTACAGAGTTAATGCACAACAAATAAACTCATAATACAACACAACAATAAGATAAGACACTTATCTTTCAAAATAGATGTGAAACCAACTACTCGGAACGCACGTTCCACCCAACCATATACTCACTATTCCAAATGTCAATAGAAAGTCACCTCGGAGATGGGGCTAGAAATCCACAAAAGAGGGTGGTCTCTCACTGTCTACTCACAACTCAGAAAAATCACAACCCACTAGTATTCTACTACAACTATCTTGTTTTTCCACAAAATCTCTTCTTCTTGACCTGCCCAATGCAAGGAATGCACCCCTTCACTGATCTTATTCCCTCGGGTGTCCCATTAGTTTATTAGGGTCTCTCTTGCACAAGTAACCAAGAATCTCTCAACTGGGAAACTCAAGGGAACTCACTGCTAGGAAAACTACTAGCAACAACAAGAAGCACTTGTTGTTATAGTGCAACTCACACAAGAGTTCGCTCTTCAGGCCTGACAACTTGGATATTCAGTCTTCAAATCCAAATACACTCCAAATGCACTCCAACATGCTCCAAAATTTTCCCTCCATGGGTGTTCCAGCTCCAAGCTCTCTTTCTTGTTGTCTACTTGTTGTTCATGCCCAAAACTTGATGGTTTAAAAACTATTGCAACTACCCATATGCATTTCTCTCCTTTCGCTACCTTTATTTACCCACACACTTCCCCAAGATGATTGTACTCAAACCTCATGCTCCCAATAACTATGAGATGTGGCTTCTCACACCCACCCTCTTACATGTGTTCAATGATTGGCTTTGGGAACACCCAATCAAAAACTAGATTTTAATACCTAGTCATAATGAAATTTAGGAATGTGGGTGGAATTAATAGACATGGGTAATTCCCCCCCTTGGACCCCTTGGACCCTTCTTAGACATTCTCTTAGACCCTCCCCTCTCTTGTGAATTAATTCATCCCCCATCTCTAGCCATGTCTCCTTAGCAGTTGGCATCACATTTTATTTATTAAATATAGAAATATATTTCTCATATACATCGCTTTGGCCATAGCCACACATTATATTTACATAATCATTAATTAAACTGAGAATTATAGTGGGGATGTTACATTCCCCCTCCCCTACAATTGTGCATCGTCCTTGGTGCACACTATATTGATATACATGTATATACAAATTTACATCATAATACTTTAAGAAATAAAATTCTGCAATTTTATTCTCCAACAACAATTCCAACCATAATGTTTGTTCCTCTCAACACACAGACCCAAGGAATGCACCATTCGTTTATCAGGGCTAACCAAGGAATGTACCATTCATTTATTAGGGCTAACCCATGGAATATGCCATTCTTTTATCAGGCTCCCCAACACAACTGGCTAGGACTCTAAGATCTTGTTCCGGAACTCATGTGGTTATGGAACTCATGTGGTTCTGGAACTCATGTGGTTCCAGAACTATAGCTTCTCAAAATGGAGTCTTGCATTTCGTTTTCTTCAAAATTGTAAAAAATTTACAGGTATTCTTCTTGCATATTTTATTCATGCTCCCATGTAGCATCTTCAGAACAATAGCAGGTCCATTGAACCTTTACCAAACCTATGGCCTTGTTCCTGAGCACTTTGACCTTCCGGTCCAGGATGCATACTGGTTCCACTCATAAATCCCCTTTGTGCTCCACCTAGGATACATTCCAATAAATTATGTGGTTAGGGTCAAGCACATATTTCTTTAATAATGACACATGAAATACATTACGCACTCTCATGGATGTAGACAATGCTAGAATGTATGCAACTATCCCTATCTTTTCTAATATTTCAAAAGGTCCACAATATATAATTACCAACTTTGATCAACTTCCTAATCTTAGCGAACTTCACTTCACTTTTAAAAACACATGTTTTCCCAATTTGAAATCTCTAAAAACTATGTTCTCGTTTGCATAAATCTTCTGCCTATCTTGGGCAGCCTTTAAATCCTGCTTGATCTTTTCCATTTTCTCTTCCATTTCTTTTAACAAATCTGGCCCAACAATTGCTCTGTCTGTTGGGTTATCCCAACTTACTCGTGTGTTACACTTTCTACCATACAATGATTCAAACATAATCATTTTTAAAGAGGCTTGATACCCATTATTGTAGGAAAATTCCTCTAAATGAATATAGTCTTCCCACTTTGATGGTTGATCCATCACATACATTCTAAGAATGTCCTCAATTATTTTGTTAGTCCTCTTTGTTTTCCCATCTAACTCTAGGTGATATGTTGTACTAAGATTTAGATTTGTTCCAAATCCTTTGAATAAACCCTTCCAAAAATGGGAAGTAAAGTTTGGATCTCTATCTGAAACAATTTCTTTTGGCACTCCATGCAGCCTGACAACTTCCTTCATATAATGTTTTGCAAATTTTTTTGCCTTATGTGTTGTCTTCAGTGGAAAAAAAATATGTTTCCTTAGTTAATTAATCCAGCACCACCATGATGGAATCAAGTTGCTTCACTGTCATGGGGAGATTTGTAATAAAATCAATTGTAACAACTTTGCACTTCCATTCTAGAATGGGAAATGGTTGTAACAACCTTGATGGATGTCTATGTTCAATCTTCACTTTTTGACACTCTAGACATCTAGCTATGTAATTAGCCACTTCTTTCTTCATTCCTAGAAAAAAATATTGACTTCTTACAACTGCAATTGTCTTTTGATATCCTGGGTACCCAACATATGACTCATTATGCATTTCCCTTAGCACTATATTTTTCATCTCTCTGGAATTTGACATATATATTTTCCCTTTGTACATGAGGATTCCATCCTCTTTCAACTCATAATAATTAAATTCCTATTGAAAATTACCTTGTTGTAATGTTTCTTTTATTTTCAAATAAAGATTATCTAAATTTTCTGCTGCAATAATTTTATCTTTCATCTTAATCCTATACATGTTGATGGCTGCAACATGCACTTCATGAGCTCTCATGTTGAGTGCATAAGCCACTTGATTTTACTTTCCTTTGATGTGCTTAATTTCAAAGTCATACTCACTTAGAAATTCCATCCGTCTAGTTTGTCTGACATTTAGTGTTGGTTTTCCAAACAAACATTTCAGACTACAATGTTTTGTCCTTAGATCGAATTTCTTCCCCATAAGGTAATGTCTCCACATTTTTAATGCATGTACAATTGTTGCTAACTCTAGATCATGTGTAGCATAATTCTTCTCATGCTCTTTTAATTTTCTGGACTCATAGCATACCACATGATCTTTTTGACTGAGGACTCCACCGAACCATTCCTTGCATGCATCGATGCACACAACAAAATCTTGATCCAAATATGCAATTTTCAATATTGGCGCACTCACCAATATTTCTTTTAGCTGCTAAAATCTCTCTTCACACTTGGAAGTCCACTCAAATTTCACTCCCTTCTTTTGCAAAGAAGTGATTGGACTTGCAATATTTGAGAATCCTTTTATGAATTTTTGGTAATAACGGTCAAGACCCATGAATGATCTAAATTCTATGACATTTCTTGGCACCAACCATCCTCTAATTGCCTCTATATTGTTAGGGTCCACTATTAGCCCATCTGCTGAAATTATATGCCCCAAGTAGTGAATATTCTTTTGATAAAATACACACTTACTTAGCTTAACATACAATTTATGCTCTCTTAAAACTTGCAACACCATTCTCAAATATTTATCATGTTTCTCTTATGACTTAGAGTAGATGAGTATATCATCTAGGAACACTATTACAAACTTGTCCAGGTACTCCCTGAACACTCCATTATTCAGGCACATAAAAACTGTTGCGACATTTGATAGTCCAAATGGCACTACTGTGAATTCATAATGCCTATATCTTGTCTTGAATGTTGTCTTGTTGGTGTCTTCTTCATTCCTTACTTGATGATATCTTGATCTCAAGTCAATCTTGGAAAATATTCTTGCACCTTTTAGCTGATCAAGCAAATCATGATTCCTCGACAAAGGATATTTGTTATTTATGGTGACCTTATTCAATTGTTTGAAATCAATACACAACATTAAGGTTCCATATCTCTTCTTCACAAAAAGAATCGGGGCTCCCCAAGGTGACACACTTGGGCGTATATACCCCTTTCTTAACAATTCTTCAAGCTGCATATATAATTCTTTCAACTCTGGTGTGCCCATTTTGTATGATAACTTGGACACTAGGGAAGCTCCTAACACCAAATCAATAGAGAAATCAATGTCTCTCTTTGGTGGCAATCTCGTGATTTCTCTAAAAACATCTTCAAAATCCCTCAAGACTAGATGGTCTTCAATACTTTCCACTTTCCCTAAAACTCTTTTTCAACTGCATAGTTGAAATCTCTCTAACAACTACAACTCTTGGAATGCCTTGAACCTTTCCTTGCTTCCCTTCTTCACCAAGACATGTGATTGTCTTGTTGTAATAGTCTAGGACAACATGATGTTTTTCCAACCAATCCATGCCAATTAGAAAATCATATGAATCCAATGGTACGATGTTTACATCTACTTTTGTATTGAGTCCATTCATGTCTATTTGACAATCTTTAACCGACTCATTGATTTTCCTCTTAGCCCATGTGGCTAACTGAACTAACCAAAATTTATTATGCTTACTCCTTTGCAAGTGAAACCTTTCAACAATGTTAAAGTTTATGTAGCTATAGATAGCTCCAGAATCAATTAAAAATTCTATTGGTTGGTTATCAATCTTACCTTCCACTTCAATCATAGGGGATTGATATTCTACTTTCTTGTTGTCCAAGGATGCATAAATCCTTGGCATGTTTCCTCCCATGTATTCCACTGTTTCAACATCCTGAATGTTGTGGATAGTCCTCATTCTTTCTCCTTTGTGAGTGCATTCCTCATATAAGTGATTTCCCTCACATCTCCAACATTATATAGGATGATTCCTTGGCCTTTTCCCAAATGACTATGCAGTCTTGTTCTCATTTTGAGCTGACTAAACTTGTTGATTTTCTTGGGTTTTGTTCTTGAAAAATGGTGTCTTAAAACCTTTTCGCTTTTGATCCATTTTCCCTTTCATCTTTTCATTCTAATATTTTTGGAAAACTGGCCTTCATCTGCTCTGCTCTGCTCATAAAGATGCTTTTCTATCCTTATGGATTCCTCCAAAGTCTTGGAGTTATCATATTCCCTCTTATCACTATAGAAAGAAGGTAACCCACTTAGAAACCTTTGAATTTTGACCTTTTCATCCTTTATGAAGTCAACATACTTCAAAAACTCAAAGAAAATTTTCTCATATTCCTTCATTGACATGGTTCCCAACTTGAGTTCAAATAACTCCTTCATCTTCCTTTCATAGTAATGCTCAGACACATATTTCTCTTGGAAATATACTTTGAAATGCCTCGATGAGATCCTTTTTTCATCAAGGTGCTTGGCTTGCTTAATTGATCCCACCACATGGATTCCTTTCCTTGTAAGTGGTAGGTTGCAATTCTAGCTTCTACCCGAGAGGGGTACTCATGCAACTGGAAATATTTCTTCATTTCCAACAACCATGTCTCAAATTCTTCTCCTTTCTTGTTCTCACCATTGAAAGTTGGTGGCTTAATTTTCCTAAGCTCACCTTGCAAGATGTCTGCCTAAGGCCTTATCCTTTGCCTCCAAAAAGGAGACACACTTGGGATGCTCCCTGGCCCTGAACTTGCATGAGTTCTTCTGGTGGAATACCTTGGAGAAATATGGTGCTTTTTCATGCTCCTTGACTGCCTATCATTCCCATGATCATCCCTTTTTCTTTGGGATCTATATTGTATCACATGTATAGCACTAATTGCTTGCTTGGTTCTAGAGTCTTTGTTAACTTGATTATTCAACATATTCAAAATTTTAAGTATCTCTTATTGAGCCTTCATAATCCTTTCACAATCTTCTCTATATCTCTGCACTTCCCTATGTAGGCTTATCATAGTTACAAACTCCTTCCTGTCTCTTCTTCCATTTGAATTTGTCTCAGCGTTTCCCTTGCTGACATGTAGACCTCTGATCTCTTCCTCATGACTATAATATCCATGAGCATATTCTATAACTTCGTCCTCATATAAGAACTAAATATTCTTTCTTGTACCTCTAATTATGCAAGAAATGTGCATGTAATAATTATTGTTAGAACATGCATAGCATAAAACATTTCATCAATTAGACTACAAAGTATTCTTTATCCAAATTTATGAAGGACACAATTCACAAAATAAAAATCTAATTCCTTATATGCATTCCTCTCTAAAACATCTTTCCAACAAGTATACTCATGCCTCAATTTGAGTTCTGAGGGACAAGTTACAACATTTACAAGTTGCGATTTTCCACTCATTTACTTCTACAAAAATCTCGTTATTACTTTCTGAGAAATTTTAATGCCAAGTTCAAAATTTTGTGTTGATATATGTTTTCTCCTCCTCAATACCTTTCCGAAAACTATTTGTTTTCTCAAATCCGAGCTCTGAGTTGAAAGTTATGGTCTGAAGAAGTTTAGGTTGTTTTACCTAATTTATCCATGTATGCTACAAGTGTCTTATTTTTCTTCCTGCACATTTTTACATACCTAAATTCTAAATCTGGCTCCATTGTTGTCTTCTATGGTTCACAATCTTTCCATAGACTACTCTTATTCCCTAAACGAACTTCTAAGAAAGAAGTTATTCCCTCTAGAAGTAAATTTGTGCCAAAATTTTACCCTTATTGTTTTGGCTATAATTTTCTCATACGAGCTCTATTTTGTGCTCAGAATAGCTCATTGGATAGATCTCTCTGAGTTATTTTATTTGAGTTGCAAAGACATAGTGTACCTTTCAAAACTTTTTTTGGGGGGGTTTTGATTGGCTAAAAACATCGTTTAGGGCCTCAAAATCGCCTTGCAAGTTAATGACCTTCAAAAATATAAAAAATTCAGATAATTTCATATAAAACATACTGATTACTGTTATAAAACTATTTTAAATCTAAGTCGTTGATCTCAAATAGGGTGAAATCTAGTCGTTGATTCACTAAACCTTCCCTAGGCCCGTAGATCAATTTTCGTCGTCGATCGACAACTTAAAACAATCTCGACTATTGATATCTGAAACTACATCGACAATTAGTCGATCGACGATTCTCATTGCCAAACCAAGCTTGTCTGTGAATCTCCCCAATTCCCAATAATTGGCCATTGGCCATCAAAGAACTCTTTGACAACCACTTTCTTTCAAAATCCACCAAACCAAGACTATCAACGATTGGCCAACTCTTTACTGATGTGGCATGCCACATAGATGATGACATGGCATGACACATCATCTCAAGGCATCAACTAGGATAACATGGGATGACACATGGATGTTGACGTGGTATGAAACGTCACCCTCCTCTTTCCTTCATTGGCCATCGACAATTTCTCTTGGAAGAATTTAAATGTCGCACTAATTCTGCCGACCCCTGACCGTCGATCATGAACAGTCAGAGATTTCCTTTGGGCACATGAATGTTTCACCCAAAATATGTCGATCCTTGATCCTTGGCCATTGATGATCAGACATCTCCTTTGGGCGCGTGAAACTTTTGCCCAAAATTTGTCTATCCCCGATCATCAACCATCGATGATCGAAGATTGTCTTTCAGCCAAAAATAACTCTTTTCCAAACTCATCGATCCACCCATCGACCATTGACGAATTTTGTTGGTGAATCTTGACACTCATAAATTTCAACCAAATCCCAGATGAATCTCAGTCATCGATCTCCCAACCAAGATGATCTTGAACGTCGATTCTGCTCTTACTTCCAAACAACCAAAAATGAATATGGACCGTCGATCTGCCTTATTTTCCCAATCATCGAAATGAATCTCGAACGTTGATTTTCTCAATGTTCCAAACGACCAAAACCTTATAAAATTTTAAATTTATCACATCAAATCTCGGTCGTTGATCTCACGATCAAAGCGATCTCGACTGTTGATTCGTTGAACACTGCCCAACGCTACAACAACCACTAGAATGTGATTTTTTCGACCTTCAAGGTCAAATTCAATTATACAACCTATAGATTCACACCCTAGATCATCTCTTTGACTTCCCTGAGGAATTCAAACTCTAAATTCACCCACGAATTTCGGGGTTTCGTTACAACTTCTCTGTTTTCCCCAAATTTACACAGACTGAAGTCTGTAACAATGAATTACACCAATTCGCTTTGGTTGTTGGCCCATAAGGGTCTAGTGTTTGAACCAAATGCTCTGTTACCATAATGTGGCATCCCCAAGCCGGGCTAAGGAATGTTACGGTGCAGAAAAATCATAAAAACAAAAATTGTTACAGCTAAATAATTTCTTGTAGCTTATGAGCTATGAATTACAACCAAATTTAACTATTATATGTTATCATTTATTAAATGCATAGACAAGAATCTAAAACATACATGAAATGCAAATAATAACTCATTTCAACAACATATAAATCATTCTCAGTTACAGAGTTAATGCACAACAAATAAACTCATAATACAACACAACAACAAGATAAAACACTTATCTTTCAAAATAGATGTGCAAACAACTGCTTGGGACGAACATTCCACCAAACCATAGAATTTTTATTGTAAATCTCAATAGCAAGTCACCCCCAAGATGGGGCTAGTAGTCCACAAAAGAGGGTGGTCTCTCACTGTCCACTCACAGTTCAAAAAACTCACAACCCACTCGTATTCCCCTACAACTATCCTAATTTTCCACCAACTCTTTTCCTCTTGACCTTTACAACCCAAGGAATGTACCCCTTCACTGATATTAGTCCCTCGGGCATCCCATTTGTTTATCAGGGTCTCTCTGACAGAGGTAACTAGAATCTCTCAGCTGGGAAACTCAAGGGAACTCACTATCATAAAAACTACCAGTGACAACAACAAACACTTGTTGTTACAGTACAACTCACACATGAGTTCACTCTTTAGTCTTGAAAACTTAGATCTTCGGTTTTTAGCTCCAAATATGCTCCAAATGCGCTCCAACATGCTCCAAAATTTTCCCTCCATGGATGTTCTAGCTCCAAGCTCCCTTTCTTGTTGTCTACTGGTTGTCCATGCCCAAAACTTGACTGTCAAAAAACTATTGTAGCTACTCGTACAAATTTCTCTTTTTTGGATGACTTTATTGACTCACACACTTCCCCAAGATGACTGTACTCAACCCCCATGCTCCCAATAACTATGGGATGTGACTTCTCACACCCACCCTCTTACATGCATTCAATGATTGTCTTTGGGAACACTCAATCAGAAGCTAGAGTTTAATAACTAGTAATAATAAAATTCAGGAATGTGGGTGGAATTAATAGACATGGGTAATTCCCCCCCTTGGACCCCTTGGACTCCTCTTGGCCATTCTCTTAGACCCTCCCCTCTCTTGTGGATTAATTCAACCCCCATCTATGTCCATGTCCCCTTAGCATCCAACATCACATTTTATTTATTAAAACATAGAATTACATTTCACATATACATTTCTTTGGCCACAACCACACATTATATCTACATAAGCATTAATTAAAATGAAGATTATAGTGGGGATGTTACAAGATGTTTTATTCCAAACAAGTATATTGGTCAATTTACTCCACTATGTCAAGGGAACTTGCACTTATCAGTAAATATCCACTCTCTCATTTGATTCAAATGCATGCCTTTCCTCTTGAAATAACAAATGACATGAAGACTAATTTAACATGTATTTAAAGAAAAAGAAATAACAATCATCAAATGCATAGGGAATTTTAATGTCACATGGAAACCTATTCCTACTAAAATAATAATTTTGACAAAAAAATCTCATCAGAATGTAGAACAATTAAAACTATAGATTTTGTATTAGTCCCTGACATACTTGCACCTACTAAAGATAGTAGTGCTTTCCTAAAATAAAATAAAATAATAACATAGATAATGAAACTCCACCACCAAAACCAAAAACATGGATGATCCCTATTATACCTAAGGACGTGGCTCATGATAATGATTTCTAAAAATAGAAATTTATTTAAAATAGTAAGTTTTCCAAATGGACTCAAGATACCGAAATACCTTTAATATTGTCACTTTCTAAAAATAGTAACACCTAAAAATAAGTGTTACTAAAATTACAAAATTCTAAAAACAAACATACATGCATCAGAATTTGCATGAAACCAAAACTAAACATTACATAGTGGATATGACATTGGTTATAAAAAAAATTGACATACAACTATGCAAACCACCTCGCATCTCATATAAAACAAGGTGAATAGCAACGATGTTGCTAGTCCCTGCCTTAAGGGAATAAAAAATAAAATAATGTGTTGTATGTGTGAATTGTTTGTCTACCAATTTGGGGACATCGACATCATCTTGCTACTCCTTGTTGTGTATGAACAAAAGATAACAGTTGCAGATGAGGAGGGGATTTTATAGATCGGGACGAGGAAAGCCCTCTAGTCGATGATACAGATAATGTTTGCTTCAGTTTGAATTTGTATTACAATACTTTGGTCCAGTATTTAATATTCCCCCACTTTAACTTTGCAACACGCCAGATATCCATTGGAAGGCGTGTAGTGGGCACTTCACACCACTTTGCAACAATTTAGATATCCATTGGAAGGCGTGTAGCGACCACTTCACAACACGTAGGATATTTTCAATGTCATGTGTCCATTGTTGCTGAGTGGAATGTTTTTGGTGCAATACGTTCTAAAGCCAAGGTTCCATAACTTCGTAAGGGGCGACTATCACAAGCAGGTCTTTCGATATGTTTTCGGCGAGATGACAATTTTCCTTTAAGACAGAGAAACCTAGAGGCGACTGAGGATGACCATGTCAATGCTATTTTCCTCCATGAGATTCAACAACAACATTACTAAGACGACATTCATGTTGGTGCATCAAAGGGTTCTTCCATTATTCCAATGTGCGGCGAGAGAGGGCATTTCCCTTGACCTGGAGGAATTTTTCCATTGTTACACCCTCGCCAACATCTCTCTTTTCTTTCTCGGCTTCGACTTGGGCTCTTTGGCCCTCAACATCCCACCTATTCCTTTCACAGAGGAATGGTTGTCTACATACACACAGTTTCTACGACTGTTATTTCTCCTTTTTCATTTTTTTGTAGAGAGGTATAACTGCTTGCACATAGTTTCTCCTTATTCTACATGATTGCTTCATTGTGTTTTTTTTTTTCTCTATTAATTTTGATGCAATTTTAGATGACTATAAAGAGATTTCATCGTTTTCGTTTGCATGAAGGTGTGGCCAAAACTCATGTTTTCTATTTTATGCCAGATTTTAGCACTAGGTTTGTTGGGGTACGAAATTACCATAGGAATGATCCACTTAGTTTTACATGGTCTATTAGTTTTTTCATGGCAGCTTTGGTTATCATTTATATACTCAAATTGTAAGGTTGTTGTATATCCTCAGGCCTGTGATTGATCAGAATTTTTATTACACTGGTTTGAAATACACTTCTCCAACATTTTCTTGCGCACTGAGCAACGTGCTACCTACAATGACTTTTGTCATGGCAGATTTGTTTAGGTAACATTAGTGATAGAACATGATCCTTCCGTATGGGATTTGGGATGGAAAATGAACCTTCTTAGTGTTGTTTATTCTATAAGTAATTGTATACCATGATTTATTTCATACATGAACAAAGGAACACAACCTATAGTATTATCCGATGGCAATCAAAATCCAATCATTCTATGGAAAGAATAGTGGCATAAGGGATTGCATATCATGTACAAGGTTTGAGTATGAAGTTAAAAGAACCTGTATTTGTCGCAACATTTAGCCAATCCATTCAGGCTTCCATGAGTTAGTTTCTTGTGTTGATTCTTTAGTGGAAGACATTGAGGTTGTTGAATTTGGGGATGGAGCGACATATGCATAAGGATCGAATCTAGGGAGGTGGGTCGGAGAAACTAGAATCGTGAATAGGTTCGCTCTTATCTGATCGAAAAATGAGTTGGTTTCTTTGTTAATGTTTTATTGGAAGACATTGAGGTTTATGAATTTGGGGATGTTGTGACAGATGCATAAGGCTCAAAGAGTCATGTATAAATGCTTGAAAACGATTTCCATGGGCTCCAACAATAATTTCCATGCAAGGCTCATTGAGCGATTCAATAGGGATGGCCAAGCCAAAAAGAAGAAAGGTTGGTGGATTCACACACCTTCGAATCTATTACAGGTATGGCCTACAATATATAACCTTCAAATTATTTCAAAATTAAGCAAAGCGATGATATCTGTCTTTGAGTTTACCTTTGGACATTGCCCATGTCCCAGTGCAACTGTCGGTGCTACCCATGGGGTATAACAACGTTTTGTGGCACCAATATATGCATACTCTATATCTATCTTTGAGTTTACCTTTGGACACCGCCCATGTTCCACCTGGTGCCTATACCTATATCTATATATATATATATATCTAAAATCAAATATATCTATATCTATATCTATATTGGTGCCAAAGAACACTGAATTTATGTTGCATTTGGCTTATCCTCAGGATGAAGAGTCTTCTGGTTAGTGGTTCTGCCAATGTCTTTGAGCTTCACATGTGAAATTCTAAACCATAATATCCCCATCCTCTTAGAAAATTAAACTAGTACACCAATGCAAACTTATACTGAAGCACGATATGTCACGCGCATAAAATTTTCAGATTGTTGGAACTACTGGTCTCAAATTGAAATTTTAAGTATCTCTTGGATCCCATGAACTAAAGTCCAATTGGGCTTGGGCTCGGATGGAATTTTCTACCCTGAGATTGAATATCATACTTCAGGTGTGGAGTTCATTTCTCTTATGGATGGACTCAGAAGAGAGTTGGCTGCAACATAATTCGATCCTATTGATTGTGCATGCAAATCCATGCAGGTTTCCACGAGTATTTTTGTCACTATCGTGCTTTGAAAACACAGCAGCTAAGGTGGCTATTTCTTGAATTATTTAGAATTTCCATTTTTAAATCATTTGTTTATATCTAACAAATAGATAAAAAAAATTGAACACACAGAGGCGAATTAAGTCACATCATCTTCACTAAGCCAATCAAAAAATTCAGATATTAAAACTACAAAATATAAAAAATCGTTTGTATCTTCAAAATAATCAAAATAATCAAATATTTTTGCAAAGGTGAGGAAAAGTAGGAGATAAAGAAGGAAAGGCACTTCATCAAAAACTTGCAAACACACCAGAACGTACCAATTAATACACAAACACACCAAGTAATAGGTAGTTTGACTTCAAGGTGAAAACTATAGTCCCTGGCCAGAGGCCGACATGGACTAATAAGATGAGTAGATTTGTATGACACCCATAAGCCAGAATATGTCATCAAATCTATCATGAAAGAATTGTAACTCCACATGCTAAAAGTAGTAGTACTACAAAATCACATGCATGTCACATGAAAGTTGATAGGAAGGTTTGTATGCACCTCAAAGTCTTACCGAAAATCATACTTTCACTCAAAATCACCACTAAAAAATATTCGCATGCAAAGGATACATACCTTTGTTCAAAAATAACAAAATTTTAGAATGACATGCATGTTTTTTTCCAACTGGAAAATTTCTATATTATATTGATATATAATATGTTCTCAACTCAGAATGATTACAAACTCAACTGAAGAGGTAGTTGATATAAGTGAAAGAACTTTCTCCTATAGCGGTCTCTTGACCAGCAAAGGGGGGGAATTCTTAAAATAGAAATGGTGTGAGTCTTGAAAAAACTGCTAGGAGACTAAAGTAAAAGCATACAAGTAGAGTTTAATATAATGAAAATCAAAGGCCTAAAGGATAACTTCAAACTTTCAAGAACATAAAAAGTCCATTGTAGGTGAGAGAAGTTATTCTTAGTAAAGAGTAAGAAAGAGGGGAGGCCCCTTGTGTCCATCTATCCAGAGACTGTAAGATATGATGCCCACTTTTTTTGTAAGAGTTGCCTTTGATAATTGATCTGTTGATTTGGTATGCTCTCGATAGATGCATTTGTAGCTGAGTTTTTTAAAAGTGAGTTGAAGCAGTCTAATTCTGTCTTTCCAAGCCAAGAGGGAGATAGCTTGTAGATCGCCTATGTTGCTCAGCCAATCAATAATTATTCTGGAATCCCCGAGTATCTGAAGGGCTTCAATGTGAAGTATGGAGGCCAAAAATAGCGTGGCCCAGGCGCCCAATAATTCTGCCCTGGTGTTGGTGCCCGGGCCGTAGTTGAAAGTCCATTTATAAAATACTTTCTATGAGTGACATGCATGTTTCCAAACTAGAACTAGTTAAGTTAATGATGAATGGATGAACCTAGTTCACATAAATATGCCTTGAACTTGTTCAAAAAGGTTGGATCTAATGGTGGAAAGTGATCTTTTCACCATTAGGCAAGGTTTAATTTCAATGAGGGCTTTTTGTGGAGCTATGGGATCAACTTGAGGTAGTGGTCGAACATTTGGTTGTACCTAGAGAGACTACATTAAATGGTTTGGTGACCTGTGCACACATAAGTGGATCAAATCCCACCCCCATGTTCTTCAAATTTTAAATCCCAAAGAGGTCGGATCTAATGGTGGAAAGAAAGGAGTTTTCACCATTGGGCAAGGTTCAATTCCAATGAGGGATTTTCCTTGAGCCATGGGGTCACCTTGAGGTAGTGGTCGAACATGTGGTTTCACCCAAAGAGATCATATTAAAGGATCTCATGACTCATGCACACATAAGTGGATCAAATCCCACCCCAATGTCCTTCAAATTTTAAATTTCACCATTGGGCAAGGTTCAATTCCAATGAGGGTTTTTTCTGGAGCCATGGGTCACCTTGAGGTAGTGGCGAACGCGTGGTTTCACCAATCATTAAATGGTCTCGTGACCCATGCACACATAAGTGGATTAAATCCCACCCCATGCCCTTTAAGTTTAAGCCCATCAAGGGGCAACCTGAGAGGTAGGGTAACGGTGATAATATCACCCACCTCAGTTCAAATCCTCCTAATTAATCCCCAACATGTGATTGAGGAATTTGCGTGTTAACACTGGGGGTTATAGTGAAATCCCAAAGAATTGACCCTAGGTCATGTGGGTGAGATTTTGCCTAGTTACCGATTCCCCCAATCCAATGGATACAAAAAAATGTACCTTGAACTAACATATCACAAACAAATCTCCAATTAAACTAACATTTCACAAAAAAAAATCTCTCATTAATCCTCACTATGACCAACTGATAAATGCAAATGTCATGTCCAAGTTAAAACTAAGATTATGAAAGGTATAATCTTGGGTGTTAACACCTCAAAAAATAAAAATAGTGCCACGAGTGGGTACGTCCATGTTCCTCGAAAGTAATTACCATAGTTATGCTCAATCCTTTAATTTCCATTAAGTCCTTCGTGCATTGTTTTTATGGTAAGAAGTATAACTATGCTTTGGAAAAAATCATTATTTGCAAAACATAATATAAAAGTAATTGTTTTTTGGTAAGAAGTAGAACTATGCTTTGGAAAAAAACATTATTTGCAAAACATAATATAATATAAAAGTAAAGAATAAAACAATACACTCAAGAAAAGATTATGAACATCCATACCGCCCAAGAAAAATATATAATTTATGAAAATTAAATTATGAACATCCTTTTAAATGCTCTTTCATTAATCCTTTAGTGTATTGATAGTTATAACCAATCAATTAATTTGTATTTTTATGCATATAATTAGTTTTGTTAGGTTGTTATTGCACTGAGAGTAGCAAGGTGTTTTACAACTCAGTATGAGGAAGATGTTGAGGTGTTAACGTTATGAAGCGCTAGTGTTATATTAGATAACACTACATTGAAAAAATTAAAGTCCACTCAATTAAATAAAAATAAAAATTTACTACTTAAGAAATTGAATCCCTCTTGGTGTTTGATAGATCTGGGTTGAAGATGTATCTACGCTGGATTAAAGGCTTGATTTTTTTTTGTGCGTGTGTGAGAGAGAGAGATTTAAGTTTATGAAATGGACTAATGTCTAGAAACATTTTACCTATCATCAAATATTTAAGCGAGAGTGAGATTGTTGATACCTACCAATTAGTTTATGAGGAGAAAACATGTCGAAAAGAAGGATTTGAATCTGGGTGGAGACGATAACTTTTCCTCTTAACCACCCAAGCTATAACCAACACACACAAACACACACATGTTGGGTATAGCTTGGGTGGTTAAGAGGAAAATTTATCCTCTCCACACATATTCAAATATTGCTTGTGACATGTTTGCTTTTGTGTGTGTGTGTGGCAAACATATATAGCTTGGGTGGTTAAGAAGAGAAGTTATCCTCTCCACCTAGGTTTAAATCCTACTTGTGACATGTTTTTCATTTGTGGACCGATTGGGGATATTAAGGTACCAACAATCTCACTCTCGCGTAAGTGTTTGAGGGTGTCTCATCCCACCCACAAAAATATAGGCGAGAGTGAGATTGTTAATATGTTGCCAACCCCAATTAGCTAGCAAGGTGGTTAAGAGGAGAAGTTATTCTTTCTTTTATAGCATCATTTGACACCACATATGCTCATGACAACTCATTAGCCCTAGTTACACCCCTTTCCTTGCCTGCAAGAGAAAAATGCACCTTTTCCTCCCTAAAAATACCTTAAGAAATCCCATTTTTCTTGATGTACATGACTATCCTTAAAGAAACTCACGTACATATGCAACTTGCTAGTTAGCAACCCACGTACATGTTTAATTGGCTCCAAAAAATAATAAATATTGATATTTTTGGCGGATTTGACGGGTTTCTTAAGTTCCCGACCTCTTGTAGCCCGTTCATAACTATTCTAACTGTCAAAAGGGAGTATAAAAGAGAGCCTTGGGATGGAGGAAAAATATATCAAAGATATGCACCCTTATGTTGGCATTTTCCTTATAGTTGTTCAAGCCCATGTTTCCCTTTGCTTCTAAGATTGTCTTTCCCTCCTGAAAACCCTTTTTTTTCAAGATTTGTGTTTCCCCTTATCTTGTCGGGAAGAAATCCATTGCTTCCTTGGACCTGCTGGAACAAAAAGATTTGGAGGTAGTGCTTGTCATCTCAGGCCTTGGGTAGAGGAACTTGGAGCCTGGTTCTGGGACCGTGCCACGATAGTTACAGGTTGTAACCAACTTCTATGTTGTTATTAATAAAGGATCTCTCATTCTCATCCATTTCTCTTTGTTGATTCATGCTTTTAATGCGACTATTTGTATCTTGTTTTGAATCTAACATACAAATTGAATTGATTATATCTATTTAGTTAGTAGATAACTACCTATTTGCAGTTGCATGCTACTTTGTTTGCAGGAATTTCAGAGGTTCGTTATGAAGGAGTTCTGGAGCGAAAGTCCTCAAGAAGGATTGACTTCAAACATTGGGTTCCTGGTATATTCTCTTTCCTCTCTTCTGAAAGTTAGTTATTACAAGTGGTTACTTTTAATTAACTACCTAATTAGAGTCTAAGAGAAGTCTTTTAGGGAAATGCTTTATTGTGGCAGTGACCCATAGCCATAGGACTTATGTTTTCGTAATAGAATTAGTGACCATACTAGGGAATCTCTCTTTTTGGGTCGTTAGGGGTGCTTCATTTTTGCATTTATTTTGAAACTTTTTCTATGTTTTAAGCCTTTATTTAGCTTTCTCTAAATTTTTACAGTCCCGCCTGAGTCTTCCTGTCCTTTCTCTCTTATTTTGAGAGGATTTTTAAAGGTGTACACAGTTTGTTGTTGATATAGTCGTGTACATAAACAACTTTCCTTGGACAAATTCACGTACATGTTTTGAATTAGGGTTTTGTACTCTTTTCATATCACTAGAGGTTGGGGTTGTTATGCTATAGGGTCTCCTTGGGTCCTGTTAGTATTTAGAGATTGATTTTTGGTTTCAAAAATTGTTTCTATCGTTATGAGTCATTCTTGGTTTTGCTTCTTGATTTCCATCCTTTTTTTGCTTTCTTTTGGTCTCTCTATTGCATTTTGTGTTTTGGGTATTTTGACCTAATTTTCCAAGTTTCTCTAAGTGTATACACTCTTTCCCTTGACAACAGTCACATACATACACTACTGTTACATAGGAGTAAATCATGTATATACGATGAAAAAAGAACGTAAGTGTTGGGTCTTGTACGTGACTTGTAGAAGGACAAAGCACATACATATGCACCCTTTAGAAGTCAAAATCATGTATATGTGCACCCTATAGAAGGAAACGTCACGTACAAAATTCAT
>ML809824.1:194638-219294 GCA_009831015.1 Picea engelmannii | reverse complement strand
AACTCCATTTTTTTTTAGGGCACCAACCCTAGGAAGCACCAACTCTCTTGTTTTCACACTTTACTTAGTAAAGGACATGAATCCTTCCTTGCTCCTCCCTTCCACCCTCACTGCATAAGTATCATCATTTTTTCTTCTTGGACTCTACTTCTGCTTTTGATCTTCTGATCTAGACTACATAGACAATTTCTTTTTCACTGTTCTTTCTTGCTTATATAGTCTTCCAACTGGTGTGAGCATTGAAGCATTGTGTCCCTTTGTTTGAACCATTGAACCTCTTAATTTAAATTAACAATAATAACATTTTTCTTTTAATTTGGAATTAATATCTTCGTCTATTATTATTCTCACATTGTCATGAAATATTTTCAATTTAGTAAGAGGGATTTTCATAAATCGATCATAGGTATGGATCAATTTCTTTTAATTCGATCCCATGCCTTTTTATTTAATTCTTAAGCTTATGTTGCGTCCACGGTTCTCCAACAAATCATATTTGAGATTTTCGATTAGCCTTCCAATGCATTGGATGTATTTGATCACTTAATATCAATCAGGACATAATCCAAATCTTATCTGGTTCAAATTTTCTTCCTGACAGAGGGAAAATTCTTCCTTTGTATGTTAAAATTTTCACAGGCGTACTTTCAGGACCTATATTCCATATGACCATAGGTGGTGACTAAGCACTAAGAGAAACGAGTTCTTAATCACTTATCAATATTGACGATCACATTTTATTTGCACGTTGAGATGGATGATCCTCATTCACTTCGGGACTTCGGCGTTTTGGGACTCTAGCCTTTGCAATATTCCAACTCTTTCGAAGAAAATTCCAACGAAGGGTGTATCAACACTCCCCGCTTGATAAACTTTACATGCCCAAGAGCTAGGACCATAGACTTAGGGACAAAGGAGCTCCCTCTCTCTGGGTATTTGGTTATTCATGACTCCGAGACTTCATGCCTTTGGCCCCACTTATCCTATCCTTCCACTACACTTAATCAACGTCTGACATGATTTCCCTTCTCTTCCTCTGATCCGACTGCCGAAAAGAGTTCATGACTTCGGGGCTTTTGTGGATTCTTACTTGTTTCCAATAATCGTTGAAGTGGCAAAGCTCCGGAGTATCGACTTTCTTTCTCCTGCTTGATCCAATGATTGAGAACTGACCCAAACTTTCTCCACGATATCTGACGATCGACGTTTACTTCACGATTACATAGGTTTCAAGACTTCGTGTCTTATGGGGTCTGCTTATCCTACCCTTCCACTTGATTCTATAGGATGATCAGGATATATCCCAAACTAATCTAAACATTGCTTTAACTCGATCCTTTACAAGGGATTCTTCTGTGTAGGCTCTTTCTTCTGCATGACCTACTACATTATTTATCCTAATCTTTGATCTCATCACCTGCACTCTGTTGACTTCAATGACAATATCATACCATTATGTCCAACACTCTCCCCCTTTGGCATTGATGCCAACCTTTTCTTTGAAATATTTCTGTTGTTTATCAATTTTCTCCCCCTTTGAAAGCAATGATAGAAGGGATCTTTTCTTCGCTCCCCCTGTGGTGAAGCTCCCCCTATCCATGTGCCCCTTTTCTTCTGATGCAACTTTTATGGTTTTAATGAGGTATGTGAATTACTCCCAATTTATGTCGAAGATTTTCAAAAGTACTCTTGGGAAAAGGTTTTGTGAATATGTCTACAATTTGTTCTTTGGTGTCCACATACACTATTTTAACCACTCTTTGAGTAACATGATCTCTTAAGAAATGGTATTTAATTGGGATGTGTTTGGTTTTACAATGCATTATTGTATTTTTAGAGATACTTATGGAACTAGTGTTATCACAATTAATAGTAATGGGAGCATCATATTTTATTTGTAAATATTCTAAAGTTTGCTTCAACCAAAGAACTTGTGTGCAACAGGATGCAACAACAATGTATTCTGACTCTATTGTGGATAGTGATGTGGATGTTTGTTTCTTACTTAGCCATGCTACCAGACATTTTCCTAGAAATAATTCTCCTCTAGGGGTGTTTTTCCTATCATCTATACTACCATCCCAATCTGCATTAGTGTATGCATTTAATGTAAAGTATTTTTATTTTGGATACCATAATCCAAATTCTAAGGTCCCTTTAAGATATATGAATTTTCTTTTTACTTCTTTTAAATGAGTTTTCCTAGGTGCAGATTGAAATATTCACACTAGTCCTACATCCTGCATGATGTCAGGTCTAGTTGCTATTGAATAGAGAAAACTTCCAATCATTGATATGTACATAGTTTGATCTACTTTTGGTGAGTCATTGTCTAGTCTTAGTTTACATCCAGTGACCATGGGAGTACTTATTGGTTTACTGTCTTCCATTTGGAATTTCTTCAACATTTCTTTGATATATTTGATTTGGGAAATAAATATTCATTTTTCTAATTGAGTGACTTGTAAACCTAAGAAGAAGGACAGTTCTCCCAGCATAGACATTTCAAACTCTTCTTTCATTTCAGTTGCAAATTTTCTGCTCATTATAGTAAGATTACTCCTAAATATGATATCATTGACATATACTACCACAACAATGATATTTTGATATTCAATTTTGATATATAAGTTGTTGTCAGTAGCCCCTCTCTTATATCATTGTTTTTGTAGGTATTGATCTAACCTTGAAAACCATGCTCTTGGGGCTTTCTTAAGACCATATAAGGCTTTATTTAGCTTGCACACATAGTATTTATTTTATGTTAGCATGAATCCTTCTGGAAATTCAACATAGACTTCTTCTTTTAGAGTTCCATTCAGAAATGATGACTTGACATGCATTTGATAAATCTTGAAATTCTTGAAACATGCAAATGCCACGGACATCCTAATGACTTCTAGTATTGCTACTGGAGCAAAATTTTCTTCAAAATAAATACCTTCTACTTGAGAATATCCTTTGCAAAATAATATGGCTTTGTTCTTTATAATGTCCCCATTTTCATTTAGTTTGTTCTTGAAGATCCACTTAGTTCCTACCACATTCTTGTCCTTAGGTCTTGGAAGTAATTCCCAAGTCGAGTTTCTCTCTATCTGGTCAAGTTCTTCATTCATTGTCTTTGTCCAATTTTTAATTTTGTTGGCTTATTTAAATGATTTAGGTTCTATAATAGACAACATTTCCTGTTCTGATTCAAATGTGAGTTTCCTTCTTGTTTTTACTCTTGCATTTTTATCTCCAATGATATGACTCTCAGGATGATTATTTTGAAATCTTTTTGATGGAGATTTTGGCAAGGGTGTTTCTTCATTGTCTTCTTCATCAATATACGGTTCATTTTCCTGTGTTTCATTATCATCATCTTCTTGTTGAGATTCTACGTCATCATATTATTGTTGAGATTCTTTATCAATTTTTTATATGTCTTGAGATATGCTCTTCTTTAGTTTTAGATCATCTATCTTTACATTGGCACTTTCCACTATCTTTAGTAATATAAGATTATAACATTTGTATGCTTTCTTATTAGGTGAATAACCTAAAAATATTCCTTCATCAGATCTTGGATCAAAATTTCCTAAATTATCTTCATCATTCTTAATGTAACATTTACTTCCAAATTTTAAAGTGTTTAACAAATGTTTTTCTACCAAACCATAGTTCATAAGGAGTCTTGTCATGGTTGGGTCTCAACTGAGCTTGATTAAGTACGTGGATTGTTGTGTAGATTGCATCTCTCCAGAATTTTTTCGGAAGCCCGACTTCATTTAATATGGTTCTTGCAACTTCTTGAATTGTTCTGTTTTTCCTTTCCACCACTCCATTCTGTTGAGGAATCCTGGGAGCTGAAAATTTTCTTTTGATACCATGATTTTCATAGAATTGAATGAACTCTTTAGAGGTGAATTCGCCTCCATTGTCTGATCTCAAACATTTAATTTTGAGATCTGTTTCATTCTCTACAAGGGATTTGTATGTTTTAAACTTCTCAAAGGCTTCTGATTTTTCTTTTAGAAAGTATACCCAGGTCATTATTGTGTAATCATCAATGATCAACATAAAATAACGTTCACCATAAATAATTTTAGTTCTGGTAGGTCCACATAGATCTTTGTGAATAAGTTCTAATGGTTTTGTTGTGGAATTCTCTTTTTTTTTAAACATAACTCTTGTCTGCTTCCTATTTGACAATGTTTACAAATAGAATCTAAAAGATTAATAAATTTTGGAAGATCCCTTACTACCTCCTTATTGTTGGATTTGATTAATTTTTCAAAGCTTAAATGTCCCAATCTTCTATGCCATAGCCAAATTTCATCTTCTTGACTTAAACAACATTTTTCTCCTTCATCTACATCAAGGATGTACACATTGCTAGATGTTCTTGGTGCAACTGCTACTAGCTTTTCGATATCCTTTTTTCCGATCTCACATTTCTGAGAATCAAAGGTAAGTATGTGACCCTGATCACATGTCTGAATTACACTTAGGAGATTAGGATTGATATTTTCTACTAGAAGTACATCTTCAACTTTCGTCTTGTTATTCCCTAAACTAATAGTGCATTTTCCCATTATTTTGGCTGACATATTATCTCCAAAGGTTACTTCTCCTTTTCCTTTCTTTTTAACTTGAGAAATTTTCTTTGATCTCCAGCCATGTGTTTGGAACATCCATTGTCTATATACCAATGACATCCTTGGTTTCTCGCATATAGAGCTACATTGCACTCACTTTTCTTTATTTGTTTTTTATTCCAGTTTTAATTGTTGGGAATATTTATCCTTTTGTCATATTTTGAAAATCTACATTCGCTAGCTTCATGACCATAGTTGTTGCATTTGTAACATTCAACATTGTAGTCTTGTAAGGGAGAGAAGGAGTTATAATTTCTTCTTCCTGCATTATCCTTATTATTTTCATATGGTTCAACATTTCTTGGATTGTACTTTCTATAAGCTTTACAATGTATTGATTTATGTTAAAAAAAATTGCAGGAATATTAATAACCAAGGAAGATATATTGATTTATGTTAGAGGGATTCCTTCTGATGATTCTATTCTTCTTGTCATCTTTTTCTTAGTAGGTAGTGCAGATTTCGGTTTAATTGGGATAGTTTTCAATGGTATTTTTCTTGTCTTATTTTCTTTTCTTCTTATGGAGTTCTTAAGAACATTTGCATAGTTGATTTTGTCATTTTCTTGTTCTATAGATGGATCATATCATAGTCATGTCTTATCATTTGATGATCTCTGACTGCTAAGAATGTTGTTCAGGATTTTTGAGTTGTTTTCAAACTTAGATTGAATATCTTAGTTTTATAGTTTCCCTTTTAGTTGAACTATTTCATTCTCCAATATCTTACATATTTGTAGTTTTTCATTGAGTTATTTATTCAAGATTTATTCTTTTCTTTTGGTTTCTTGGAGTTGATTTTTTAACTTAATAATCAATTGTTGACTCACTAATGGTTTTGGAAACCTCAGTTTCTCTTGTTTAGTAGCTTCTTCAATCTCTAGAAGTTGTTCCCTTAGTAAAGTATTTGTATTCTTAGAATTTCTTAGTTCTTCAATTGCATGAATGAATCCTTCCTCGAGGTTCACTTCTTCTTCACCTTCCAAATGATTATCATCTTGAGTTTTCATTCCCATAAATAGAAGCTTTGGCTACTCTTCTTCACTTTCTTCAGATGAACTATTGTCTTCTTGGGTAAAGAAAGTTTTCTTCTTCTTGTAGAAATTCCTTTTATCTTTGTTTTTTTCTTTTCTTATGGTCTTTGAAGGTTCTTTCATTGTCACTTTCCTCCTGCTTAGGATAGGGACATTTATTGGAAAAGTTTCAAATTTCACCATAGTTGAAACATATTAGAGGAATATTTCCTTTGTATTTCCCAGTCCCTTTCTTGAGTTTCTTCATGAAGTTGGAAATTTCTTCATCAGATATATCTGATAACTCGTCATTGGTATTTTTCTCTTACTTCATCTTTGTTCTAGACGCCTTAAAGGTTGTTTCTCCTTTTGATGGTTTTTCGTTCCCTGTTCTCATCTCATATGTTGTAAAAATTCCATGGAGATGATCTAATGTGAATTTGTCAAGTTCTGGTCTATCTTCAATTGTGGAAATCTTGGCATCATATCTCATAGGTAATGACCTTAAGAAATTTTGTACAATCGGTTTATCGATAAGTTATTCTCCTACTGGTCTGATTGAGTTAACAACCTCATCTACCCCATGAAGGTATTCAACAATGTTCTCTTCTTATTTCATCTTCAAATTTTCAAAATGAGCTCTGTAGGTTTGTAATTTGGCTTCCTTGACTTTTCTATATCCTTCATATATGACCTCCAATTTGTCCTAGATTTCCTTAGTTGACTTACAATGCATTACCTTCACAAATATAGGATTTGTTAATCCTCCTAGAATGGAATTGAATGCTTTTGAGTTTTCATTGGAAATCTTTTTTCCTACAGTATTTGTGGGTGGAGTAGCTAGTGCAGTTTAACCATCTACATCAGATTTCCAAACATCAAAACCAAGAGCCAATAGGTAGCTTTTCTTTCTTATTTTTCAGAGAGCATAACCACCTCTGTTAAACAATGGTGCTTTTTTGGAAGACATTCCCTCTTGCTGATCCATTTCTTTCCAGATCTACCTTCCATTTATTAGAATGTGCTGAAGGTACTCACTTTGATACCAATTGTTGAAATATTGAGAGGGGGGGTGAATCAATATTACCCTTTTTTAAACAATTAGTAATTACTTTGTTATTTTATTAATCACCACAATAGATCATCAATGGACTTGTATTTAAAATCAACTATATAAATATAATTAACAAAAATTACAAGGATTTATGAAGAGTAGTATGAGATTGTGAAGGACACCAATCCTCTTTAGAGAACCAACTCTTGGAGACACAAATACCCTTCTTCAAGGCACCACCCCTAGGAAGCACCAACTCCTTTGTTTTAGGGCACCAACTCCCTTGTCTTTAGTGCACCAACCCTAGGAAGCACCAACTCCCTTTTTTTTCAAGGCACCAACCCTAGGAAGCACCAACTCCATTTTTTTTCAAGGCACCAACTCCCTTGTTTTCACACTTTACTTAGTAAAGGACATGAATACTTCCTTGCTCCTCCCTTCCACCTTCACTGCATAAGTATCATCATTTTTTCTTCTTGGACTCTGCTTCTTCCTTTGATCTTCTGATCTAGACTACATAGACACTTTCTTCTTCACCGTTCTTTCTTGCTTATATAGTCTTCCAAGTGGTGTGATCATTGAAGCATTGTGTCCCTTTGTTTGAACCATTCCACCTCTTCATTTAAATCAACAATAATAACATTTGTCTTTCAATTTGGAATTAATATCTTCCTCTATTATTATTCACACATTATCATGAAAGATTTTCAATTTAGTAAGAGGGATTTTCATAAATCGATCACAGGTATGGATGAATTATTTTAACTCGATCCCATGGCTTTTTATTTCATTATTAAGCTTTTGTTGCGTCCCCAGTTCTCCAACAGATCATATTTGATATTTTTTATTAGCTTTCCAATGAATTGGATGTATTTGATTACTTAATATCAATCAGGCCAGAATCCAGATCCTATCTGGTTCAAAGTTCCTTCTTGACAGAGGAAACATTCCTCTTATGTATGTTAAAATTCGCATAGATGTACTTTCAAGACCTCTATTACATATGACCATAGGTGGTGACTAAGCGCTAAGCCAAACAAGTGCTTAATAAATTATCAATATTGATGGTCGCGTTTTATTTGCATGTTGAGATGGACGATTCTCGTTCATTTCTGGACTTCGACATTTCAGGACTCCAACCTTTACAGTCTTCCAACTCTTCCAGAGAAAATTTCGTCGAAGGGTGTATCGACACTCCCTGTTTGATAACCTTAACATGTCCAGGAGCTAGGTCCATAGACTTAGGCACAAAGGAGCTCCCTCTCTTCGAGTATTTGTTTATGTTTTACTTCGGGAATTCGTGCCTTTGGCCCCACTTATCCTATCCTTCCACTACACTTGATCAACAACTGACGATATTTCCCTACTCTTCCTCTAATCCGTCTGTCCACGAGAGTTCGCGACTTCGGGGATTTCTTGGATTCTTACTTGTTTCCAGTAATCACCAAAGTGGTGAAGCTCCGAAGCACAAAAGCTTTCTATCTCCTGCTTGATCCAATGAATGAGAAATGACCTGAACTTTCTCCACAAGATCTGACAGTCGACGTTTACTTCATGATTTTGGAGGTTTCAAGACTTCGTGTCTTATGGGGTATGCTTATCCTGTCCTTCAACTTGATTCTATTAGGCAATCGAGATAGAGCCTGAACTAATCTAACAGTTGCTTTAACTCAATCCTTTACAAGGGATTTTGTTGTGTAGGCTCGGGCTTCTACGTGACCTGCTATGTTATTTATCATGAGCTTTGATATCATCACCTACACTCTGTTAACATCAATGAAAATATCATACCAATGTGTCCAACATATGTTTCTCCCTTGTATCCATTGGATTGCATCACTTTAATACTAGTCTTTTTCTCATGATCTCAGTTTTCTAGTCATTGTTACGGATTTGGGGCTGAACTTGGAATCGAGCGATGAGGGTATGTTGTGGGGACTAGACCTGAAAGGAATGCTTAACAAGATGACGGTCCTACCTTTCCCACCTTTACTTCTTCTGTTTCTTATGTCTTGGTCATTTTTGAAACTTGAGTTTGTATTTGAGTTTGATAATTTGCTTTTGTGCTTTCCTTGGATTTTTCAAACACACACACAAAAAATTCTTTCTTTTAGCATCTTTTATTTAGTTTTTCTTTGTTAGAAAGAAGAAAAAAATGAAAAACCCATAGTTGTTTGCTAGTTAGGTTTCTTTCTTTATGTTGCATTGTTTTGCTTTATTTTTGAAAAAGAAAAAGATATTAGCATAGGATTTTGTTTTCTTCTCATATTGAAAATAATTTCAAAGGAAAAATAACAAATAACATCCTTTTTATTTCTTCTTTTGATTTTCTCAAGAGGTCACATTGTCCATCTCGCATCAAAAAGAGAAAGAATTGAATTTCAAGATTTGAAAGATTGTTCATGCATTTTTATTTTTTGAAAATATTTTTCATTGAAGAATTAGTGTAAAGTTTTCTTTTACAGTGTTCTTATAAGTTTCATTTTTGCAATAGTGTTGAAAAACATCAATTTCACTTTCATATCCTTCGAGTAAAAACAACCAATAAAATGAACGCTAAACTTAAAATTTACTAGATTTTGTTTCTAGGAGTCACAAACAAGTTTAGGGTTAGGGCCTTAGATTAGGATTGGAGAGATAACTCTCCAAGGCCAATAAACAAACATAGGAGTCTGAGTTAGGGATATTCAAACCCAGTTTTCGTATAAGTGTGGCTGGGAAACTCCTCTCACACAAGAACCAAACACAAGGTCGCGTGAGGAAAATCCAAGGAGATAACCCCTATGAATCTTAACCGAGAGTTGCAAAGAGATCATGGTTTGGGGGTTTTGTTGGTTCCCATACCTCCCTGAGAGGTGGCAGTTTTGAGGCTTCTGGATTTACTGATGTATTGTGTATGAAGGATCCTCTACAATTATTTTATCCTTCTCGGCTTGGCAAGATTTGGGTTCTCCCAAGCTTGTGTCATCTACCAGTGGGTTGCTGGATTTTGGCAGAATAACTAGTGAATTTTTGGGGATTATTCCTCATTTTATGATCACCTTAGGTAGGAATACTATCCTAGTTGATTTTTTAGTGGTGCTAGTCCCTTTAGACTTTAATATGCTTCTTGGGTGTGATTATGTTTATACTGTGAATGTTGTGGTTTCTACAGTTTTCCGTGTGATGCATTTTCCTCAAAAAGGAAGTATTGTCACTATTAATCAAATTTCATATGATAATCACCATCCTAGTTTGGATTTAGCTCATATTTCCCCTTTTTATGTTCCTAGTGTTCGAGTTGACTCTTCCCTGCCTCGGGTGAATTTTTTGGAATCATATCCTCGATGTTCAATTACTTCTAAGAAAGGATATTTACTGTCATGTTGGCCTTCTCGAGACAAGGTCTCGGAAATTGATTAGGTTTTGTATCCAATGGGGTAATGTGAGCCTTCCTTTCCTTTCCCCATTTGGCTCAAGTAATCTGACACTTCATCTTGAGTATGGTCTTACTATTTGTGAGACCTTGAGCCTTGGTACTTGTGCGTCGTCGAGTCCCAGTTTCTTGGATGTTGAATTTCCTTCGGATGAGGCTATATTTGAAGCTATGATTATGGATCCTCAACCTCTTCCTGAACCGGAAGCTTTATTGTTTGGTTACCAATGAAACCCTTGGCCTAAGCCTAGAAATGGGCTCTACCTAAGGTAGAACTACTATGCATAATCTGTAAGGTTATGCGTTGCTCTGTACATATTGTAATTTTATGGTTTCTTGTTTTCAAGTTGCATACCCCATAGCACTTTTTATTAGAGGTTTATATAGTGGCGTTATTGACTTTTGGGTGAGTTTTGTTGGTCTTCTATACAGGAAATTGAAGATTTTTTCTTTGGTACCTTTTCGCTCCATGTCGATCCGTTCTGATAGATAATGATCTCAAAAATGACATATATATTAGATTTTCCCCTCCATGCAATGTTGCATTATCCATTTATTATTTCATTTTTCCTTAGGATTGACCCCACATAGTTCTGAAAAAAACCTTCTTTATTGTTTAGAAGTGTTGTAATTCACGTGGAAGAGCCTACCGTTCATGGGTGCCCTAGTTAGAACCTTCTTCGTAGTTTGGCGCCCATGCTGAAATAATTTCATAGGCTAGAGATCCTTGTTTATTACATCCAATACTTTGTGTCGAAGCTTCATATCTTCTTCTCATCTATTACATGCCAGTTACCCGCGGGGCTTCCAAAAAAATGTTGTGTTGAGTTGTATTTGCATTGCATATTAACCGCTCGCTCTTTTTAGGCAAGTTATGGCACAAGTTGTAGGTTGGGAAAAGCCTGACCCAACCACCAATTGGTGACAAGTTAGAGAGAACCTACCCACTGTCACCTTAGGCAGGTGTTCACGTCACTTTAGCGGTGAGGTAGTCACCTCAAGGGGGGAATCTCGGTGACCCTAGAGGGAATTGAGATGGAAAATGACACATGTGGATGAATTCCCCTAAAGGTCAATTCTATATGGTAAAGGGAACTTGGAAAAAAGTCTTGGGAAAGGATTAGGGTTGCCAATGATTTGAGTGATCTGTTGAGAGAAGAATGCGTGCCCTAGACACAATGAAAACCAATTATACAATGCAGTATGTTAGGTGGACAAGCAAGTTAATCTTGTTGTCCCTAATTGCAGAAACAATCAATGATATATATCAGCACATGAAATATAATAGGAGTTGCAAAACAAGTTCTAAAATTCTAATTCAATAAGCAAAATACAAGTTAGTAAAGACTAGTTTAACTCAATAATTATAAAGCAAGACTTTAGCATAAAAGAAAGACTCCAACAAAAATCTTACTGCAATGATATTTATCAACCTTATGGCTGTAGCAAACCAAGCCTTATAACAGAAAATTCAGCCAATGAAAATCACTTCAAACTAGCCCAAAAAGTGTGCTAGGGTTAGTAGTTTGTTAGGGAAAAGTTATTGTTAATTTCTAGGGTTAGATTAGGAGTTATCTAGGGTTAGAGGGTTATATATATGCATCCCTAATGGTTGTAGGTTATTTTTAATAGAGAAGCAAGTTTTAGTGGGTGAACGAGCATGCCTCAATGCAATGTTTTATTTATCCAATGCAACATTTTATTTCTCCAATGCAACAACTAGTTTCTTTGATTAATGGGTTAATGGGGTCAAAAGTAAAGAGCTAGAGATACCACCTCCTTGGGGATATAAATCATCTTATCTCCCAAGGCAAGTAACCTAACTAGGTTTTAAAACTAAGGTGTGTATATTCTTATACTTCCTTAGCAAACCCTTGCAAACAATAATTCTATGCTTCGAATTATGGTGGAACTAAAGTAGGGGTATATGCACTTATAATCCCTACCTAGCATTAACAAACATTAAGCTTGAGCTTGAATTATAAATTATAGCAACAAGTAAAATCCTTACCAATCCAAATAGCAACAAGATAACCATAACATGCCAAGATAAACCACCACAATAGCTAGAAAAAGACCTCCAAGAGCTAGTGCATCCTCATCCTCATCATGTAGCCAATAACCAAATAAGGCACCATACCATAGCACAAGAGAACAAAAAATCTCCAAGGTAGCGAAAATTTCCGTCATCTACCTCTCACAATGGGAGAGTTATGATTCAAAATGAGATCTTATGATCTTTATTTATACAAAATGTCTATCAAATAGTTTTTCCACATTAGCAAGGGTAAAACATAATATAAGGGGTCCAAAACCCTTATCTTACCCCTCACAACAAAATAATATTAAACAATTCACTTAACATTCATTTTTACACAAAAGAAACCCTAGAATAAGGTGACTTCGCCCCTTTAGGGGACATTTTGGAACTTTGAAGAAGTCATTGGGGTAGTAGATGCATGGCTAGGCCTCCAAATGCCACTTGTCACTCATCCAAGTCCTCTCTTGATGGTCTTCAAGATTCCTTCCTTCAAAATGTTACACATTTCATTAAGCAAAACCTTCACCACCAAACCATATCCCTTTAGGTGGCGTCAAGCCTCTAAAAGTGACATTTTTCCTCTCCTAGGAAAAATGTTTAGCATGTGAAGGCTAGCTCATGTCATCCATGATGTCTTATATGCCTCCAAAGGCATGTCTCTATCATTCAACATGAAAGCCCTTGGAATCTAACCTGTGGGATTCAAGCCCCATGGAAGACCAATATAGGCTTGTTCTTCCAAAACTTTCCACCAACTAGGTCCTGCAAAGACAAATAAGCACGCCCTCCAAAGATATCAAGTCAAAATATTATGCTGAGTAAATCAAATCAATAAATTATCCACCTAAGCATGTGCATCAAAGATTACTTGGTCAAACAAGTAAGCACTCAAATACATTATGCAACTTGCCAAGATTTAGTATGGGAGGGTTGACGAGGTGTCCTATTGGGTAGACCTTTCTCTAGGTCAAGGGGTGTTTCCCAAGTGGTTCCTCTCTAAGCCATGTGAAGTAGATGAAGTGGTTATGGATCAAGACTCATCGGGCATGGGGTTCATGACATACAAGGCGTTGTAGTGTCTCATTCATGGGTGCCTTTGTAGAGGGTGTGTGGTGCCTTCGTTTGCAAGAAACTTTTTCCAAGCCCATCCTCTTGACATTCTTTGTTTCTTTCATGTTTTAAAGGACAATTTGAAGGCCATTGTCATGGAATGGTGTCTAGATAATGACAGTGTCACTCACAAATACCTTGTGGAAATGAGAAGGTTGGATAGTGATGAGACCCTCTTTCTCTCAGTTGTGTCACTGAGAGCCACTACCATGGCTTGGTGGCCAGATGATGGTAATTTCATACCACTATATACTCATGATCATGATAGGTCATCTCATGATGAGACCTCCTATCCTCCAACTAACCTCTCAAGCGTTCACTATTATTTATTCTTGTAGGTCCCCCTTTTGTTACAGAGAAGCATTTCATTGATTTCTCGGGGGATACTTGGGCGAAGCATCTGGAAGGTATGCATATAGGATTTTATATTTTTATCCAAAAACAATCCCTCTGGGCCTTCAACCCCTTCTTCGTATGGGATGAGGAACAACCCTTTCTTGGGTCAATACACCCTAAAATCCCAAGAGATAAGGAAATTGGGGTTTTAGGTGATGGAAAGTGGTAAGTATGGTTGGGAACAATACAATGGATCTTCAAGGGAGTTCCTAGTAGTAAAACCATTCCCAAGGAATACCACTTACTAGGGCACAATGTCAACCACCAAGGTGAAACGGGGCAAAAAAGTCTTGGGAAAGGATTAGGGTTGCCAATGCTTTGAGTGATCAGTTGAGAGAAGAATACCTGCCCTAGACACAATGAAAACCAAGTATACAATGCAGTATGTTAGGTGGAAAAGAAAGTTAATCTTGTTGTCCCTAATTGCAACAACAATCAATGATATATATCAGCACATGAAATATAATAGGAGTTTCCTACCTACATGAAATATAATAGGTATAATAGGTAAGAGGGACAAACCCTTCTTCGGTCAATACACCCTAAAATACCAAGAGATAAGGAAATGGGGGTTTTAGGTGATGGAAATTGGTAAGTATGGATGGGATCATTACAATGGCTCTTCAAGGGAGTACTAAGTAGAAAACTGATTCCCAAGGAAGACCACTTACTAGGGCACAATGTCTACCACCAAGGTGAAACGGGGAAAAAAGCATAATTTCCAAGCATATGTCAAGAAATCTAAAGAGCTCTAAGATACAACATACTCAAAATGCCTCAAATATTGAAATGACACTCACCATAATACTTGGCTTGTACCTCATGCAACAAATCCCAGTGCCTCTCAGAAGCCAACTGGTGTGGTGGATGCCATCCTAAAAATCCTGACCTTTTTGGTGGTGAGAAGGGTCTCCATCTATGCAAGTGGACACTGCTAGTCAAGTAGTCTCTTGGGAATCCATATCTGCAACTTGAGGGCCTCGAGACATGATCTCCTTAGTCATACCACAAAATGGGGATAACATTTGTCTCCTACTTGGGGACATGTGCTCATTGTAGAGTGCATGAGAACTGCAACATATTTTGGTAGAACTTTGCCTACACTGAAATAAAAACCATAAAATATAGGGTGGTTCTATCACCCTTCATCCATATACATCATATACATCAAAATCCAAACTAAAACTAATATAGAAAAGAAAATTTTAACATTTTTTCAAAAAATTCTAAACTAAGAATGAAATCAATATGCAAGTAGAGAAAAATGAAATATGAAATGAATATAAACTAATATGAGCAATCAAGATTAAAATGAAAGAAATCAAAATGACCTACCTACATACCTAAGGCCTTGGGGCTCTGAATATCAGGTGATGGGTGATGTTAGGTGAAGTCATACAACCAGTGCAACCAGTTGATCATCTCATCAAAGTATCTCCCCTGTGCTTAATCATGTAATACAACAAAGATAAATCAATCATGTAATAATCATGAGTATAAATACACATATAATCGATCATGAAATAAAACTCATGTAGATGGGTGGGAGGGAGGAAATCCTGCTGGAAAGAGAAACCATCATCCTGATCATCCTGCCTAAAAGTGTAGCCACAAGCTTAATCAATCCATCTATGAAGAGGGATACCATATGTAGACAATGAATCATCTTCATCTCGTTAGCATGATAAATACTTCTTGAATACTGAGAAGATATGAGAGGTCCCAAGAAGACCTAATGATTTCCATGAGAAGAGAAAATGAGGTAAGGGACAAGCTTAGGTCTAGAAAAAGAAAAAAACAACCTCTTCATCTATGAATCCCCACAAAAAATCCCAACATGAAAGTACTTTTGTTTGGTAGTGTTGGCATCAAAGTGCCATGGGATGGACAAGACCTGGTGTCTGTCAAATTCTAAGCATGTTGGTTGAAAATCCCCATAGAACAAATATGCATCACAACTCCCAAGGGATGGCTGAAAATCATCCTGAATGTTGCGTTGGGTCATCCTTGAATGGGAAGAACAAATATATAACCATATCATCACTAGGCTGTCAAATATCTGAATCATACATGTATGAAGATCAGTCCTCTGAAGATGACACTTCAACCCCCTTTTTCCTTAGAGCTACCCTCAACGTCATAAATGGGATCTATATCAATAATGAAGAAAACCATGTCCCATCTATGTCTCCCAACTTGTATGAAATAATCAATGTGATCGTCAACTATATTTGAGGGTTGTTCCACCAAACCATCAACATCGTAGGAGTTGATTACTTCTTCACAAGATTGGAGAACTTCATTTTCTTCAAAAGGGAAATCATATGACAATGTCTCGTTCAGGCCTTTCATCATGTTCTCTTCTTGATGTGCAGGAGAAGCAGATCAATGGATGTTTTCATCAAGTGGAAGGGAAGATACTTCATTTTTATCATATGTCTCATCTGGATCTTCTTCATCGGGTCTTATTCAAGATTTTATTCATCCTCATCTATAGGAAAAACTTCTCTGTAAAGAACATCTTTGAGCTCTTGGAAAGTATCTTGCAAATTTTGGGTAGCTGGCTGATAGTGTTTGAGAAATTCTTCATTGATCTTGGTAGAAGAAGGGATGCTCTTCGGATTACATGAACGTGCGAGAAAATTCCTTTGACTTGATTCCAGTGAAGATACAAAAAATTTCATTAGCACATCCTCATGTAGCACACCTGGGCTTGAAGCATACTTCATATAATTGACGACATGGGTGACTGCTAGAGCTGGCTCGCCATTAAACTTGGGGCAATTTCCCCTCCATTCCGTTGGGAAATAGTTTGGATATCTAGGAATATCATGCACATCAAAGGAGGGATAAACCTTATGGAATTCCCATGGTAAGTCTCGTGAGGCCATGGTTCCATTACTTAGGGTAATACCTCAATGGAGTCACCAGATGAGCTCAAGGCTCATCAAAGGATGGATATGGATAAGGTAAAAGTGAGTTCTTGTAAGGTGGAGTAGCCAGATGAACTTCAAGGAGAATTCATCAAGGGTGGAAATGGAACATTCCTTGGGTGGAGTTGCCAGGAAATCTAGGGAAAAGGATTTGGGTTAGATTGCCAAAGTGTCGTTAGGGTTCGGAAAAGGATTGAAAATCCTCCCTGACAACGACGCCAAAATGTTATCACACAATTTGTAGGTTGGGAAAATCCTGAAACAACCATCAATTGGCGACAACTTATAGAGCACCTACCCACTGTCACCTTAGGTAGGTGTTCATGTGACTTTAGAGGTAAGGCAGAGTCACCTCAAGGGGGGAATCCTGGTGACCCTAAGGGGAATTGAGATGGAAAATTAGATGTATGGATGGATGCCCCTAAATTTCAATTCTAGATGGTAAAAGGAACTTGGTAACGAGTCTTTGGAAATGCTTGGGGTTTTTGATGCTTTGAGTGATTTGTTGAGAGAAAAATACTTGCCCAAGACACAATGAAAACCAAGTATACAATCTAGTATTTTAGGTGGACAATATATTTAAGCTTGTTTTCTCTAATTGCAGAAATAATCAATGATATATATCAACACATAAAAGATAATAGGATCTGCAAAATAAGTGTTAAAAGTCTAATTCAATAAGCAAAAGACAAGCTAGTAAAGACTAGTTTAACTCAACAATGATAAAGCAAGACTTTAGCATAAAAGAAAGGCTGCAAAAAAAATATTACTACAGTGATATTTATCATCCTTAGGGCTGTAGAAAACAAATCCTTAAAACATAAAATCCATCCAATGAAAATCACTTCAAACTATCCCAAAAAGTGCGCTAGGGTTAGTAGTTTGTTAGGGAAAAGTTATAGCTAATTTCTAGGGTTAGTTTAGTAGTTATATAGGGTTACAGAGTTATATTTATGCAGCCCTAATGGTTGTAGGTTAGTTTTAATACAACATCAAGTCTTAATGTGTGAAAGAGGACACCTCAATGAGGCAAGATAACCTAGGGCTCAAAGAACAATATTCAAGTGTGAGAACTTCAAAACATCAACTTTTCACATTAACCAATGCAAAGTTTTATTTCTCCAATGCAATGAATAGTGCCTTTGATTAATGGTTTAATGGGGTCAAAAGTAAATATATAGATCTACCACCTCCTTGGGGGTACAAATCCTATGAATCCCCAAGCAAGGTAACCTAGATAGGGTTTAAAACTAAGGGGTGTATATCCTTGTACTTCCTTAGCAAACCCTTGGAAACAATAATTCTATGCTTAAAATTATGGTGGAGATAAAGTAGGGGTGTATCCACTTATAATCCCTACCTAGCCTTAGTAACAATTAACCTTGAGATTTAATTACAAATGATAACAACAAGTAAAATCCTTAAGAATACAAATAACAAAAAAATAACCATAACATGCCAAGATAAACCACCACAATAGCTACAAAAATACCTCCAAGAGCTAGCGCATCATCATCATGTATCCAATAACCAAAGAAGGCACCATACCATATCACAAGAGAAGAAAAAATCTCCAAGGTAGCGAAAATGCTAGTCCTCGACCTCTCACAATGGGAGAGTTATGATTCAAAATGAGATCTTATGATCTATATTTATACAGAATGTCTATCACATAGTTTGTCCACATTAACAAGGGTAAAACACAAGATAAGGGGTCCACAACCCTTATCTTACCCCTTGCAACAAAATAATATTAAACAATTCACTTAAAATTCACGTTTAAACAAAAGAAACCCTAGAATAAGGTGACGTCACCCCTTTAGGGGACGTTTTGGCACTTTGAAGAAGTCGTTGGGGTAGTAAATGCATGGCTAGGCCTTCAAAGGCCATTTGTCACTCATTCAAGTCCTCTCTTGATGTTCTCCAAGCTTCCTTACTTCAAAATGTGCCACATGTCATTAAGCAAAACCTTCACCCCCAAACCCTAGCCCTCTAGGTGACATCAAGCCTCTAAAAGTGACGTTTTGCCTCTCCGAGGAAAAACGTTTAGGATGTGAGGGATAGGTCATGTCATCCATGATGTCTTCTAGGCCTCAAAAATCACATCTCTGTCATTTGGCATGCGGGCCCTTAACGTCTAACCTGTGGGATTCAAGCCCCATGGAAGCCCAAGATAGGCTTATTCTTCCAAAACTTTCCACCAACTAGGTCCTACAAAGAGAAATAATCAGGCCCTCCAATGATCTCAAGTCAAAATATCATGGTGAGTAAATCAAATCAATAAATGATCCACCTAAGCATGTGTATCAAATATTACCCTGTCAAAAAAGTAAGTGCTCAAAGACATTATGCAACTTTCCAAGATTGGGTATGGGAGGGGGTTGACAAGGTTTACTATTGGGTAGATCTTTCCCTAGGTCAAGGGGTGTTTCCCAAGTGATTCCTCTCTAATCCATGTGAAGTAGATGAAGTGGTTATGGATCAAGACTCACTGGGAATGGGGTTCATGACATACAAGGGTTTGTAGTATCTCATTCATGGGTGCCTTTGTAGAGGGTGTGTGGTGCCTTCGTTTGCAAGAAACTTTTTCCAAGCCCATCCTCTTGACATTCTTTGTTTCTTTCATGTTTTAAAGGACAATTTGAAGGCCATTGTCATGGCATGGTGTCTATATAATGACAGTGTCACTCACAAATACCTTGTGGAAATGAGAAGGTTGGCTAGTGATGAGACCCTCTTTCTCTCAGTTGTGTCACTAAGAGCCACTACCATGGCTTGGTGGCCATATGATGGTAATTTCATACCACTATATACTCATGATCATGATAGGTCATCTCATGATGAGACCTCCTATCCTCCAACTAACCTCTCAAGCATTCACTATTATTTATTCTTGTAGGTTCCCCTTTTGTTACAGAGAAGCATTTCATTGATTTCTCGAGGGATACTTGGGCGAAGCATCTGGAAGGTATACATATAGGATTTTATCTTTTTATCCAACAACAATCCCTCTGGGCCTTCAACCCCTTCTTCGCATGGGATGAGGAACAACCCTTTCTTGGGTCAATACACCCTAAAATCCCAAGAGATAAGGAAATTGGGGTTTTAGGTGATGGAAAGTGGTAAGTATGGTTGGGAACAATAMAATGGATCTTCAAGGGAGTTCCTAGTAGTAAAACCATTCCCAAGGAATACCACTTACTAGGGCRCAATGTCAACCACCAAGGTGAAATGGGGCAAAAAAGTCTTGGGAAAGGATTAGGGTTGCCAATGCTTTGAGTGATCAGTTGAGAGAAGAATGCCTGCCCTAGACACAATGAAAACCAAGTATACAATGCAGTATGTTAGGTGGMAAAGCAAGTTAATCTTGTTGTCCCTAATTKCAGCAACAATCAATGATATATATCAGCACATGAAATATAATAGGAGTTGCAGAATAAGTGCAMAAATTCTAATTGAATAAGCAAAAGACAAGTTAGTAAAGACTAGTTTAACTCAATAATTATAAAGCAAGACTTTAGCATAAAAGAAAGGCTGCAACAAAAAACTTACTGCAATGATATTTATCAGCCTTATRGTTGTAGCAAACCAAGCCTTATTATAGAAAATTCAGCCAATGAAAATCACTTCAAACTAGCCCAAAAAGTGTGYTAGGGTTATTAGTTTGTTAGGGCAAAGTCATTGTTAATTTCTAGGGTTAGATTAGGAGTTATCTAGGGTTAGAGGGTTATATTTATGCATCCCTAATGGTTGTAGGTTATTTTTACTACAGAAGCAAGTTTTAGTTGGTGAAAGAGGATGCCTCAATAAGAAAATATAGCCTCAATGTAATGTTTTATTTCTCCAATGCAAGGCTTTATTTCTCCAATGCAATAACTAGGTCCTTTGATTAATGGATTAATGGGGTCAAAAGTAAAGAGCTAGAGCTACCACCTTCTTGGGGATATAAATACTCTTATTTCCCAAGGCAAGTAACCTAGCTAGGGTTTAAAACTAAGGCGTGTATATCCTTATAATGCCTTAGAAAACCCTTGCAAATAATAATTCTATGCTTCAAATTATAGTGGAACTAAAGTAGGGGTGTATGCACTTATACTCCCTACCTAGCCTTAACAAAAATTAAGCTTGAGCTTGAATTACAAATGATAGCAACAAGTAAAATCCTTACCAATCCAAATAGAAACAAGATAACCATAACATGCCAAGATAAACCACCACAATAGCTAGAAAAAGACCTCCAAGAGCTAGCACATCATCATCATCATCATGTAGCCAATAACCAAAGAAGGCACCATACCATAGCACAAGAGAACAAAAAAGCTCCAAGGTAGCGAAAAGTTTCGTCATCTACCTCTCACAATGGGAGAGTTATGATTCAAAATGAGATCTTATGATCTTTATTTATACAAAATGTCTATCAGATAGTTTTTCCACATTAGCAAGGGTAAAACATAAGATAAAGGTTCCAAAACCCTTATCTTACCCCTCTCAACAAAATAATATTAAACAATTCACTTAAAATTCATTTTTACACAAAAGAAACCCTAGAATAAGGTGACTTCGCCCCTTTAGGGGACGTTTTGGAACTTTGAAGAAGTCACTGGGGTAGTATATGCATGGCTAGGCCTCCAAATTCCTCCTGTCACTCATCCAAGTCCTCTCTTGATGGTATTCAATATTCCTTCCTTCAAAATGTTACACATTTCATTAAGCAAAACCTTCAACACCAAACCCTATCCCTTTAGGTGACAACAAGACTCTAAAAGTGACATTTTGTCTCTCCTAGGAAAAATGTTTAGCATGTGAGGGCTAGGTCATGTCATCCATGATGTCTTATATGCCTCCAAAGGCATGTCTCTATCATCTGGCATGCAAGTCCTTGGAATATAACCTGTGGGATTCAAGCCCCATGGAACACCAAGATAGGATTTTTCTTCCAAAACTTTCCACCAACTAGGTCCTTCAAAGACAAATAAGCACTCCCTCCAAATATATCAAGTCAAAATATCATGGTGAGTAAATCAAATCAATAAATTAGCCACCTAAGCGTGTGTATCAAATATTACTCAGTCAAACAAGTAAGCGCTCAAATACATTATGCAAATTGTCAAGCTTGAGTATGGGAGGGTTGATGAGGTGTTCTATTGGGTAGACCTTTCTCTAGGTCAAGGGGTGTTTCCCAAGTGGTTCCTCTCTAATCCATGTGAAGTAGATGAAATGGTTATGGATCAAGACTCATCAGGCATGGGGTTCATGGCATACAAGTGGTTGTAGTGTCTCATTCATGGGTGCCTTTGTAGAGGGTATGTGGTACCTTTGTTTGTAATGCACCTTTTCCAAGCCCATCCTCTTGCCATTCTTTGTTTATTTCATGTTTTAAAGGACGAGTTGAAGTCCATTATCCTGGCATGGTATCTAGATAATAATAATGTCACTCACAAATGCCTTGCATAAATGAGAAGGTTGGCTCTTGATGAGGCCCACTTTCTCTCAGTTGTGTAACTGAGAGCCACTACTCTGGCTTCGTGGCCAAATGATGGTAATGTCATACTGCTAGATACTCATGATCATGATATGATGGATCATGATGAGACCTTCTATCCTCCAACTAACCTCTCAAGCATTCACTATTATTGATTCTTGTAGGCCCCCCTTTTCTTACAGGGAATCATTTCATTGCTTTCTCGGGGGATCCCTGGACAAAGCATCCGGAAGGTCTATATATATGATTTTATCTTTTTATCCAACAACAATCCCTCTAGGACTTTATCCCCTTCTTCCTTTAGGATGAGGGACAAACCCTTCTTTGGTCAATACACCCTAAAATACCAAGAGATAAGGAAATGGGGGTTTTAGGTGATGGAAATTGGTAAGTATGGTTGGGATCAGTAAAATTGCTCTTCAAGGAAGTATTAAGTAGAAAACCGAATCCCGAGGAATACCACTTACTAGGGCATAATGTCTACCACCAAGGTGAAATGGGGAAAAAAAAAAAATTTCCAAGCATACGTCATGAAATCTAAAGCAGTCTAAGATACAACATACTCAAAATGCCTCAAATATTGAAATGACACTCACCATAATACCTGACTTGTACCGCATGCAACAAATCCCAGTGCCTCTCAGAAGCCAACTGGTGTGGTGGATGCCATCCTAAACATCCTGACCTTTTTGGTGGTGAGAAGGGTCTCCATCTGTGCAAGTGGACACTGTTGGTCAAGTAGTCTCTTCAGAATCCATATCTGCAACTTGAGGGCCTCGAGACACGATGTCCTTAGTCATACCACAAAATGGGGATAACATCTGGCTCCTACTTGGGGACATGTGCTCATTGTAGAGTGCATGAGAACTGCAACATCTCTTGGTAGAATTTTTCCTACACTGAAATAAAAACCATAAAATCTAGGGTGGTTCTATCACCCTTCGTCCATATACATCAAAATCCAAACTAAAACTAATATAGAAAAGAAAATTTTAACATTTTTTCAAAAATTCTAAACTAAGAATGAAATCAATATGCAAGTAGAGAAAAATGAAATATGAAATGCATCTAAACTAATATGAGAAATCAAGATGAAAATGCAGGAAATCAAAATGACCTACTTACTTACCTAGGGTCTTGGGGCCCTGAAGATCAGGCGATAGGTGATGTCAGGTGAAGTCATACAACTAGTGCAACCAGTTGATCATCTCATCAAAGTATCTCCCCATGTGCGTAATCATGTAATACAAAAAAGATAAATCAAGCATGTAATAATCATGACTATAAATACACATATAATCGATCATGAAATAAAACTCATGTAGATGGGTGGGAGGGAGGAAATCCTACTAGAAAGAGAAACCATCATCCTGATCATCCTGCCTAAACGTGTATCCACAAGCTTGATCAATCCATCTCTGAAGAGGGCTACCATATGTAGACAATGAATTATCTTCATCTTGTTAGCATGATCATCACTTCCTGAAGACTGAGAATATATGAGAGGTCCCAAGAAGACCTAATGATTTCCATGAGAAGAGAAAATGAGGTAAGGGACAGGCTTAGGTCTAGAAAAAGAAAAATGTGGCCTCTTCATCTATGAATCCCCACCAAAAGTTCCAATATGAAAGTACTTTTGTTTGGTACTGTGGGCCTCAAAGTTCCATGGGTTGGACATGACCTGGTGTCTGTCAAAGTCTGAGCATGATGGTTGAAAATCCCCATAGAACAAATATGCATCACAACTCCCAAGGGGTGGCCGAAAATCATCCTGAATGCTGCGTTGGGTCATCCTTGAATGGGAAGAACAAATATATAACCATATCATCACAAGGCTGTCAAATATCTGAATTATACATGTATGAAGACCAGTCCTCTGAAGATGATACCTCAGCCCCCTTTTCCTTAGAGATACCCTCAACGTCATAAATGGGATATCTATCAATAATGAAGCAAACCATGTCCCATCTACGTCTCACAACTTGTATGAAATAATCAATGTGGTCGTCAACTATATTTGAGGGTTGTTCCAGGAACCCATCAACATCGTAAGAGCTGATTACTTCTTCACAAGATTGGAGAACTTATTTTTCTTCAAAAGGGAAATCAGATGACAATGTCTCATTTGGGCCTTTCATCATGTTCTCTTCTTGATGTGCAGGAGAAGTAGATCAATGAATTTTTTCATCAAGTGGAAGGGAAGATACTTCATATTTATCATATATCTCATATGGATCTTCTTCATCGAGATTGTTATCCCCGTTTTCTAGGGATAACTAGGAGATCATGTCTCGAGGCCCACAGGTCCTAGACATGGAGTACCGAGAGAAGGATTGACCCGAGCATGGCCCTGGAGGGCCCACCCTTCTTCTTCTTCACCAGATTTGTCCTAGCAACAACATCCATCACCATTGGTTTGGACTTGCATCAGAGAAGACTCTTGCTCCATGAGGTAATTGGTCCAGGTATCATGGTATGTGTCATGTTTAATCATTATAACTTTCTTATATATGCATCAGGTTCCTTACATTTCTGACGACTGCTTGGATCTTACACTAACCCACTTGACCATT
>ML809824.1:169950-187412 GCA_009831015.1 Picea engelmannii | reverse complement strand
ATAATAAAAATAATAATAATGACATGATTAATCCACAATGGGGATTTAATCCAATAACAAAATAATAAGAATGCTCTTCGCAGTTACATTATTTCAACAGAAGCATACTTCATATAATTGACGACATGGGTGATTGCTAGAGCTGGATCACCATTAAAATGGGGGAAAGTTTCCCTCCATTCCGTTGGGAAATAGTTTGGATATCTAGGAATGTCATGAACATCAAAGGAGAGATAAACCTTATGGATTTCTCATGGTAAGTCTCGTAAGGCCATGGTTCCATTACTTAGGGTAATGCCTCAATGGAGTCACCAAATGAGCTCAAGTCTCATCAAAGGATATAAATGGATAAGGGAAAAGTGAGTTCTTGGAAGGTGGAGTCGCCGGATGAACTTCAAGGAGAATTCATCAAGGGTGGAAATGGAACATTCCTTGGGTGGAGTTTCCAGGAAAGCTAGGGAAAAGGATTTAGGTTAGCTTGCCAAAGTGTTGTTAGGGTTCGAAAAAGGATTGAAAATCCTCCCTGACAACGACACCAAAATGATATCACACAATTTGTAGGTTGGTAAAATCCTGAAACAACCACCAATTGGTGACAACTTAGAGAGAACCTACCCATTGTCACCTTAGGTAGGTGTTCATGTCACTTTAGAGGTGAGGTAGTCACCTCAAGGGGGGAATCTCGGTGACCCTAAGGGGAATTGAGATGAAAATGAGACGTATGGATGGACGCCCCTAAATTTCAATTCTAGATGGTAAAGGGAACTTGGTAGCGAGTCTTGGGAAAGGCTTAGGGTTTCCAATGCTTTGAGTGATTTGTTGAGAGAAAAATACTTGCCCAAGACACAATGAAAACCAAGTATACAATCTAGTATTTTATTTGGAAAATATATTTAAGCTTGTTGTCCCTAATTGCAGAAACAATCAATGATATATATCAGCACATAAAATATAATAGGATCTACAAAATAAGTGCTAAAAGTCTAATTCAATAAGCAAAAGACAAACTAGGAAAGACTAGTTTAACTCAACAATGATTAAACAAGAGTTTATCATAAAAGAAAGGCTGCTAAAAAAATCTTACTACAGTGATATTTATCATCGTTAGGGATGTAGAAAACAAATCCTTATAACATAGAATTCAGCCAATTAAAATCACTTCAAACTAGCCCAAAAAGTGTGCTAGGGTTAGTAGTTTGTTAGGGAAAAGTTATAGCTAATTTCTAGGGTTAGTTTAGGAGTTATCTAGGTTTAGTTTAGGAGTTATATTTATGCAGCCCTAATGGTTGTAGGTTAGTTTTAATACAACATCAAGTCTTAGTGGGTGAAATAGGACACCTCAATGAGGCAAGATAACCTAGGGCTCAAAGAACAATATCCAAGTGTGAGAACTTCAAAACATCAATTTTTCATGTTTACCAATGCAAAGTTTTATTTCTCCAATGCAACGAATAGTGCATCTGATTAATGGTTTAATGGGATCAAAAGTAAATATCTAGAGCTACCACCTCCTTGGGGGTATAAATCCTATGAATTCCCAAGAAAAGTAACCTTGATAGGGTTTAAAACTAAGGGGTGTATATCTTTGTACCTCCTTAGCAAACCCTTGCAAACAATAATTCTATGCTTAAAATTATGGTGGAGCTAAAGTAGGGGTGTATGCACTTATACTCCCTACCTAGCCTTAGTAACAATTAACCTTGAGCTTTAATTACAAATGATAACAACAAGTAAAATCCTTAATAATACAAATAACAACAAGATAACCATAACATGCCAAGATAAACCACCATAATAGCTAGAAAAATACCTACAAGAGCTAGCGCATCATCATCATGTATCCAATAACCAAAGAAGGCACCATACCATAGCACAAGAGAAGAAAAAATATCAAAGGTATCGAAAATGCCAGTCCTCTACCTCTCACAATGGGAGAGTTATGATTCAAAATGAGATCTTATGATCTCTATTTATACAAAATGTCTATCACATAGTTTGTCCACATTATCAAGGGTAAAACACAAGATAAGGGGTCCACAACCCTTATCTTACCCCTTGCAACAAAATTATATTAAACAATTCACTTAAAATTCATGTTTAAACAAAAGAAACCCTAGAATAAGGTGACATTACCCCTTTAGAGGACGTTTGGAACTTTGAAGAAGTCATTGGCGTAGTAAATGCATGGCTAGGCCTCCAAAGACCATTGGTCACTCATTCAAGTCCTCTCTTGATGGTCTCCAAGACTCCTTCCTTCAAAAAGTGCCACATGTCATTAAGCAAAACCTTCACCACCAAACCCTAGCCCTCTAGGTGACGTCGAGCCTCTAAAAGTGACGTTTTTCCTCTCCTAGGAAAAATGTTTAGGATGTGAGGGATAGGTCATGTCATACATGATGTCTTCTAGGCCTCCAAATTCATGTCTCTATCATTTGGCATGCGGGCCCTTAGCATCTAACCTGTGGGATTCAAGCCCCATGGAAGCCCAAGCTAGGATTCTTCTTCCAAAATTGTCCACCAACTAGGTCCTGCAAAGCCAAATAAGCATGCCCTCCAAATATCTCAAGTCAAAATATCATGGTGAGTAAATCAAATCAATAAATGATCCACCTAAGCATGTGTATCAAAGATTACCTGGTCAAAAGAGTAAGTGCTCAAAGACATTATGCAACTTTCCAAGATTGGGTATGGGAGGGGGTTGACGAGGTTTCCTATTGGGTAGATCTTTCCCTAGGTCAAGGGGTGTTTCCCAAGTGATTCATCTCTAAGACATGTGAAGTAGATGAAGTGGTTATGGATCAAGACTCACTGGGCATGGGGTTCATGACATACAAGGGTTTGTAGTATCTCATTCATGGGTGCCTTTGTAGAGGGTGTGTGTAACCTTCGTTTGCAATACACTTTTTCCAAGCCCATCCTCTTAACATTATTTGTTTATTTCATGTTTTAAAGGACAAGTTGAAGGCCATTGTCATGGAGTGGTGTCCAGATAGTGACAGTGTCACTCACGAATACCTTGTGGAAATGAGAAGGTCGGCTAGTGATGATACCCTCTTTCTCTCAGTTGTGTCACTGAGAGCCACTACCCTTTCTTGGTGGCTAGATGATGTTAATTTCATACCACTATATACTAATGATCATGATAGGTCGTCTCATGATGAGACCTCCTATCCTCCAAATAACCTCTCAAGCATTCATTATTATTTATTCGTCCCCCTTTTGTTATAGAGGAGTGTTTCATTGCTTTCTCGGGGGATACTTGGGTGAAGCATCTGGAAGGTATACATATAGGATTTTATCTTTTTATCCAACAATAATCCCTCTGGGCCTTCAACCCCTTCTTCCCATGAGATGAGGAACAACCCCTTCTTGGGTCAATACACCCTAAAATCCCAAGAGATAAGGAAATTGGGTTTTTAGGTGATGGAAAGTGGTAAGTATGGTTGGGAACAGTACGATGGCTCTTCAAGGGAGTTCCTAGTATTAAAACCATTCCCAAGGAAGACCACTTACTAGGGAACAATGTCAACCACCAAGGTGAAATGCGGAAAAAAACATAATGTCCAAGCATATGTCACGAAATCTAAAGCAGTCTAAGATACAAAATACTCAAAATGCCTCAAATATTGAAATGACACTCACCATAATACCTAACTTGTACCTCATGGAGCAAGGTCCAATGCCTCTTGGAAGCCAATTAGTGTGGTGGATGCCATATTGAAAATCCGGACCTGTGTGGTGGTGAGAAGGGTCTCTATCTGTGCAAGTGGACACTATTGGTCATGTAGTCTCTTGGCACTCCATATTTGCAACCTAAGGGTGTAGAGACATGATCTCCTTAGTCATCCCACAAAATGGGGATAACAAGGCCTAATGTCAATTTTGCCTTATTGTGATATAGCCAATTGTATGTGCATTCTCGAAAAGTCACGATCCTTGTAATACTATACTTTGTGACTTGACACATGTATCCCTAGAGGAAAATTTCCCTCAAGTGTTCATATCATGCACATGCTTTTCTTGCATTAAGCATACATGTGTTTCTTGCGCTTGGAAATAGTTTTCTTGCTCGCAACACTTGTTTAATCCACTATATCATAACATTCTTTTATTATTTTTAATATGAAAAAGACAACAACAAAAAAAGAGGATGGGAATGAGTCTAATTTTATATATGGAAGCTACTTTTGTCGCCCTTGAAAAAAACACAATTTGATGAGTCATTTACCTCATTATTGGGTTTAGTGTAGCTTTAGGAGGCCCTTTTTCTTGTTTTTGAGCATTATATCTTCCAGATGGTTATTCTTCCAATCATATGGAGTGTTTGTCAATGCCTCATGTGTCACAAACGTACCCTATTTTATAGTCAATGCTTCCCAAGTCACATTTTGTGTCATGTCTTTGTTCAAGGGAAGTCAGTCTATGTCGATCATTCGATAGAAACCTTTGACTCTTCAAGTCGACCTTCCTATGTTAGTCAAGTATTTCTTAGCTTAACAAGTATCTTTGTATCCTAATCATGCTAGTATAGAAGGTCCACATTGACTTCTTGTTGGTGGGTCTTCTCTTATCTACTACAATACATTGCTCCGAGAGTATGACCTAGAGTTTCATGATGGGCCTATTTACATCATTGATAGGCGACTTTGCGCTCAACAGATGAAAAACCATCATTGCTCACTGACAAAGTGGTTTCCCTTGTGTTCGACGTCAACAACCATATCACACATAGGGATTCGTGCAGTACCTTGGTTTCCATTTGACCCCATTGGTGGATTCCTCCTCTTTGTTAGTAATCTCCATTATTGGATATTATTTAGAGAGTCTCTACCATGTGCTAGCCCATCTGGTGCATGCTGGAGTTATACCTCAATTTGGTTCTTTCAATATTTTTGTCTAATTTCTTCCAAATATTTGACCTTCTTCTACCCCTCATGTTGGATGATGAGGGATGCCTTAATTCCTTCCTTCTAAAAAATCTCTTCCTATCGACTTCAACACATATTGCTCTGGGACATGGATCTAGATTTATTTTTAGTACCTTGGGGCTTGCATTCATTAGTGGTAGGTTCCCTTGTTATTGATAGTGGGAATACATCAATGTCCCCTGCTCGATAGATTCTCTTAGGTGTCTGACAAAAACTCCTTTATTCACACTTGTTATATTATACTAGGTACATTGACGCCCATTATCATTATTGGTGGGATGTCTCGCATTTGTTAACGATATACATCAATGACTGGTAATCAAAGTGTGTCTCACTATGTTTGACTCCAATACATTTATTCACATAGTGTATACTTGTACCATGACATATTTTTTTGAATATTTTGGGTGAAGTATGAGCATTACATATTTTGTGCTCCTACCCAACTTGTATTGATTGTACCACCCTCTTCGTCATTAGTACTCTCATAGGATCATTTTTTTCGCTCCATTGGTTCTAGATATCCTCTATTTGATTCTGAGACATAGCTCCATTGTGTATCCATTTGTGGGTATGATCTACATTTTTGCATGGATCCATTGTGTATTTTATCGTGGCCATGATTGCTACTTCTATATATTACATGGATCAATAGTGTATAGTTTTTGTGGCCATGGACATCAATTATGCTTTCATTACTCATGGATACGTAGTGTACTTGATTTGGTGGTCATGCTTACATCACACTCAATCATGGGTATGCCTGACTTAAGAAGAGAGTATCTTACTTGTTTCTATTGTAGGTACTCTTCTGGGATTGGTCTTCAACTACTCCTACCCAATGTCCCCTCCACAATCTCATGACTGCTTGTAATGTATTTTTGCCATCAGATGCTCTTTTGACCTCACACATTAGGGGGCATATATTATAGTTTCATTTGAAACCACATATGCTCATGAGGACTCATTGGCCTCAGTTACACGCCTTTCCCTATTTGCAGGAGAAAAATTACCCTTTTCCTCCCTAAAAATATCTTTAAAAATCTCATTTTTCTTGATGGATGTGACTATCCTTAAAGAAAATCACATACATACACGAATTTCTAGTTAGAAACCTACGTAAATGTTTAATTGAATAAAAATAATAATAAACCCTGATATTTTGGGCAAAGTTGACAGGTTCCCAACCTCCTATATCTCATTCATAACTACTCCAACTGCCAAAAGGGAGTATAAAAGAGAGCCTTGGGATGGAGGAACGAGATATCAAAGAGATGCAACCTAATGCTATAATTTTCCTTATATCCCCAAAAGCCCCCATTTCCCTTTTCTTCTGAGATTGTATTTCCCCTTGAAAACCTTTTTTTTCAGGATTTGTGTGTCCCCTTATCTCGCTAGGAAGAAATCCATTACTTATTTGGACCTGTTGGAACACAAATATTTGGAGGTAGTGCTTGTCATCTCAGGCCTTGGGTGGAGGAACTTAGAGCCTGGTTCTGGGACCGTGTCACGGTGGTTACAGGTTGTAACCAACTTATATGTTTTTATTAATAAGGGATCTCTCATTCTCGTTCATTTCTCTTTGTTGGTTCATGGTTTTAATGAGATTATTTGTATCTTGTTTTGAATATATCATAGAAATTGAATTGATTATATCTAGTTAGTTAGAAGATAACTACCTATTTGCATTTGCATGCTTCTTTGTTTGTAGGATTTTCAGAGGATCGTTGTGAAGGAGTTCTAGAGTGAAAGTCCTTAAGTGGGATCTACTTCAAATGTTGGGTTCCAGGTATGTTCTCTTTCCTATCTTCTGAAAGTTAGTTATTGCAAGTGGTAAATTTTAATTAACTGCCTAATTAGAATCTGTGAGAAGTATTTTAGGGAACTACTATATTGTGGCCCTGCCCTATACCCATGGGACTTATATTTTCGTAACACTCTCCCTCCAATTTCAAATCCTACTCTTGAAATGTTTGTCCCTCGTGGGCCGATTGCGGTTGGAAAGGCACCAATAATCTCACTCTCTATTAAGTGTTTGAGGGTATCATGAGATGTTTCTAAACATTAGTCAGTTTGGTCTAACTTAGTGGTTAAGAGGAAATTTGTGATTCTCTCCACCCAAATTTGAATCTCGCTAGTGACATGTTTATCCCTCATGGGCTGAGTACTACTTACAAGGTATCAACAATATCACTTTATCGTAAGTGCTTTAGGGTGGGATGGAATTTTCCATCTATATATATATATATATATATATATATATATATATATATATATATATATATATATAATGGGCTGAGTACTGCTTACAAGGTATCAACAATATCACTTTATCGTAAGTGCTTTAGGGTGGGATAGGTATCAACAATATCACTTTATCGTAAGTGCTTTAGGGTGGGATGGAATTTTCCATCTATATATATATATATATATCCTCTTTTTTTAAATCTTAATTTGCACGATAAAAATCTATAGAATACTAGAAATAATGATAATAGAAGACATCTTTCTCTCTTTCTCTATATGAATTCTCTCATTGACTAGAATCCCAATAGTTATAAATGTTGGAAGGTGAACTAATTTAGTTATTACTCTTCCTTTCCCACAATTGTATTGTATTTTTTTCTCTAATTTTGTATAGTATGGTTTTGCAACCTTCATATTTACATATTTTTGAAACTTGCACATATACATTTCAAATTCTATTCCCTTACAATTTAAGTCAATTATTTCTCATAATATGAGTTTTCATCTTTCCAACGTGTGTTTTGAGCCTTGTCTTCTCACAACTTGATATTGTGGGTCTCAAATGATTATGTGACTTTATCTTGTCTAAATTGTGTAACGTTCAAACTTTTAGTCTTGTTTATATTTTGCAACATATGTGACTTTATCTTTTCTAAATTGTGTAACTTTCAAACTTTTAGTCTTGTTTGTATTTTGTGACATATGTTTTCTCGCATTGTTATGCATTATAGCATGTTGGCAACCTAACAACTTTGCCAATGTAACCTCAATAAACTCCTCAACTTTGTAGTGTTTATTTACAAAATAACTTTCACGTTGTGGTGGTTTTTAGCAATGCAACAAGATCTTGTAGCTTTAATTATTTCAATTGTTAATCAATGAAATTTTCCACTTTCATGAGCCTCTATGTCCTCAAGATATAAAATGGAATCATATGAATTAAAGTCCTTAACTTCCAATTAAGAGAAAATTTGCATGCTTCTTGTTAAGTGTACAATTGTAGATATTCTTCTTTTTAGTTTAGAACAACTCAATTTCACCTTGCATTGTGGACCCATTTTTTTCTAAGAAAATGACCTTGTTGCAGCTTTAGCTATCAACACTAAATCTTCCATGACAGAAACCAACATTTCCTCTTTAGGCACTTCATTCAACAAGGATGGTTCAAACACATTCAATTATTTCATATGTATTATTAAAATACATGCCTATTATGATGGTCAATTCCAATTAGAAAGAGTTCTCTTCATTCTTCTCTAGTATATTAATTTTCCTATTTTGCACATAAAGCATTATTTTTACACATAAACCACACTTGGTATCCCGTTTAAAAGGAATATGTGATCCATATGTCTATTTGGGTTGTTTTAGAGAAGAACTTGAATTTTGCAATTTTGGGTCAAACGCCAAAAATTGCGGTTTCCAATTATTTTCTAGTATTTCCCTCCCCAAATTGTTTTGAAGAAAGTTATAACCCCTTTCACATTATTTACTTATCACAATATTTCCAATAAGCCATATAGTGGTCAATTCCAAGTTCGAAATGAGGAGTTATGACCTTGAAAGGTTAACAAGCTCATATCCACTTAGCACACCTTACACTTTTCCTTCTACCTCTTAGTTTTTTCATATTCTAGTATCTTTTCATTTATGTTGTAGATAGTGATAAATAAGGGAAACGACCTCTTGTAAAAAGGTTGGAGAATAAATGAGTAGTTATGATTTTTTCTCAAAGATAATTACCTATGTACACGACCATTCTATGAATAAAAGATTGTTTTGTTGCAATATTGTTTGCATTTCATTTCAACAATTTCACTTTGCATCTTTAATCTCTTATACATATTGAATTATGAGATTTAGTGTGTGTCAACTAGGTTTCTCCTACACATTATATTAGTGGTATCAAGATATTACACTCCATGTTGCATGTCCTTTCGAACAAGGTCATGATATAATAAGCTCAGTATATAGACACATGACCCATCAAAGTACCTTCCTTGCAGGTCCAAGTGAAGTCAAATGGTTCTCCATGAATCACTCATGATGCAATGGACCGAGATGATGGACCAGTTCACTCAACTCTTTCAACAAGTCTCATCTGCAATGAATGCAACTTTGACTAGCCTACCATCCCCCAATCCTTCATGGGAAAGACACTTTTCAACTTGTAGGTCAATTTTGATGTTCCATTGTTTAAAGTGAAAATTCACGCATATGCATTAAATAATTGGTTATATCAATTAGTAGGGTTTTTCTATGTCAATAAAATTTTCAATAAATAAAATATCACATTTTCACTTTTCAAAGAGGCTCCATGTGCCAAACATTGGTGAGAATCCCATCATTTTCAAACTACCATAGAGGAGGAGGTTATCCCATCGTTTGAAGATACAAACTCCAATTGAGGAAATTTTGTGGATGTCCTTAAGGAAGAGTATTTTATATGGGAAATCATGATGACTAGTGCACCGAGTGGACATAATTATGCCAAGGTCAATACTAGTCCATGTAGGGTTACACTAATTATTTCCATACCCTTTCTATAAAACTTGGCATCAGGGACATTGAAAGGCATAGAGTCCTCAAATATCGTAGTAGTTTGCATATGTACATTCAAACAAAAATGGAATTCTTAGACATTGCATCACTATGAATGTCCTATTACTATGCAATCAATATTGAGGAGAAATTCAAGCATAAATGTGAGAGAGATTTTGGTGCAAGAAATAAGTCACAACCAAAAATGAATAAAGGTGGCCACAATATTCACAAGAAAGGGTAGGGAAAGGATACCCAACTTTAGAAATATTAGTACAAGCCTCCTCTGAAGAAATTTCTCCTAGATAGAAAAGCACTAAAGGATACATGCAAGTTATGTGAGAATCAAAGTAAATGGAACTCAAAGGAGGAGTTCCATGCCTGGAAAACATAATTGGTCAAGATATACACCTATGCAATTACACCAACATAAGAAACACACAATGAAAATTAGACCATCAATGCATATTTGGGATACACCATTTCCACCACACAAGTATAGTTGAAGGAGTGAGAGGATCTAGTAGAGGGGGAGCACCCCTTCCATTCAAAAAAATTAGTGAAGGTTACAAGTCTACATTTCATTATTGATCATGGTACTCAAAAGAATTTTATCTTAGTAGATGTTATCAGAAGGATGAAGTTGTGTATGATGCATCACTATTAGCCATACATGATTGATTGGTTGATTTAAGGATGTGACATACACATCAACCAATAATACCCCCTATATTACAACACAAATATTTTCAAGGATGAAGTACTATGTACCACTTGAGGTTTTGTGATGTCGTATAGGCCACCTCTACACGTGGAAGTGACACGATGTCTATAAGTTAAGACCCTATAGTGTCATCATTATGTTGGGAGATAATCTCTTTAAGATATTATAGGTATCCCCTTATACTATAGTTTTCTTGTCAATGCAAATTATAAGTGTGAAATAATTATTTCCATAGTAAAAACAAATTGTGAATTTCGTGGTCAAGTCCCAAGGACGTAGAAAGATCATTGAGATTTCCAAGGATTATGAAAAAGATCCAATGATTAAATAGATATATGTAAATTTGTATAGTACGTAGACATCAACAAACACCAACATGAGTGCCTATAGATTGTTAGGTAAAACATTCAATAGATTTGATACCCCTCTACCCAAAGGCCTTGTGTAAAAGAAATATATTTTGGAGAATTATTAGAACAAGAAACATATTTAGAAGTTGATAAATAATGGTCACACAAAACCAAGTTCTTCACACTTCGTGTGCTTGATTGTGATGGTTGAGAGGAAGGACGGGACATTGCAACTCTATATTTCCAACAAATCCCTAAACAATTTCATTGTAAAAAATCACTATGTAAATCCTTGAATCGATGACCTATTAGACAATATAAAAGTTGTAATATAGTTTAGTGATATCAACCTTAATTCAAGTTATGAAAAGGTGTCAATCAAGCTAATCGATGTATGAAAGATGGTGAAATTCAAAGGAAGGACTATCTGAATGATTATTGATGTTGTTTGACTTGACTAATGGCCATGCAATGCTCATGAGGATGATGGTTTACATATTGTTATCATTCATTGACTCCTTTTTTATTGTCTGTTTGGACAACATCCTCATCTTTATCAAAACATGGGAGGGGCACCTAAAGCACATTCAACAATTACCAGGCACCCTGCATCAACAAAATCTATATGCTAACATAGCGAAGTGCTCATTTTTTCATGTAGAGGACCCAATATTTGGGGTACATCATGGATGAGTATGGATTAAAAGTGGATCCAACACAGATATAGGTGATTCAAGATTGGATAGGCCCAAAGACACGCAAGCAAAATTTTAGCTTTTTGTGTCTTTCCAATTTCTATCGCATGTTTGTGTTAGGATTCTCCCATGCTATATTACCCTTAAATAAAGTAACAATATGAGGAGAGAAGACAAATTTTATTTGTACTAGGGCACTACAATAGGATTTTTATGTGTTTTATCATTGATTCTACTTGAAACCAATTTTCATTATTTTGGATCAACAATAGTGGTTAGAGATTGATATAGATGCCTTAGAGTAAGTAATTGGTGATTTCCTCATTTAACATGGATACTTGGTTGTGTACCATAATGAGACACTCACACAAACGGTTCATAGATACTTGACATATGATAAGGAATTCTACACCATAGTCTAATCCTATTGGAAATGGAAGCATTAGCTTTTGGATAAAGAGGCAATCATCCACACATACTACAAGCCACTCCAGTTCATGTAGACATATGGAAAGTTGTAGAATAGCTACCACTAGAAGTATCCCACATATATCTAGCATTTCCAAATGAACATTAAGAATAAGGACGAAATCCCAAATAAAATTGTTGATTGTATGAGTCAACCTCTAATTGTAACATGGACCATAGTCCTTGACTCTTTCAAACATGACTTCTCCAATTAGCCCAGTGATATGACAATGAACTTGATTTTACTGACACGTATCAAACACTTATTATAACTAAATGATTTTTCAACTTTCTTCTATAAGATGGACTTCTTGTTTCATATAGGGAATCTATCTATTCCTTTAGGCAAGCATAAGAAGATGATTTGGGAAGTACATTATAGATGGGTGGTAGGGCCTTTGAAGTGGAAAATATTATGGTGACACTACATAAATACTTCTATTGACTAAAGATTCACAATGATGTCAATAGACACATTATACCAGGCATTGTGTGTGTTATTTCAAAAACAACAATTAAGAAGCAAGGACTACATACTCAACTATCAAATCTCGACAAGCCTAGGGAATCAGTCTCCATCGAATTCCTGATAAGTATTCTCTCTACCAAGCATGGTAATGATTGTTATTTTTTATGTTGTTGAAGGTTCTCCAAGATGGAAATTTCAGAACTCTGTAAGAAGATTATCTTAGCAAAAGGCATTCCCATGCTCGTATTAAGCATCTGTGGGCTCACTTCAAAATTATAAGGACCATAGTGTCAAACAAGGACAATAAATTCATGAGCACCTTATAGTATAGTTCCTAATCCATAATGGACATGGCATTGACCAAATCAATTGTCCTCCATCCATAGAGACATACAAAAATGAAGGTGGTAAATTGAAATATTGTACAACTTCTCAAGATATATGATTTTAAGCACCCATAGACATGAGATGAGAGTTTGTTATATGTTCAACACATTGACAATAGGACCATCCACAATGATCTTGAACGCATTCCATTCCATGTGTGCCTCGGGTTCCAACCATCGGCCTTAATTGATTTACATGTGCCCATTGCATTGGTAGAGGATTCTTCCCATGATCCAAGGAAGAAAACACAACAAATATTGTTAACAGATCCAACATATTCTACAACATGGTACATGATATTCTATAGAAGACTAATTCCAAGTACAAGTAGTGTCATGATAAGCATTTGGGAGTGCACCAATACAAGTTCAGTGACAAGGTGTTGTTGAATTTGAAAAAACACATGTTGAAAGGGCCAAATGGGAAAATTAGACCACTCTGATATGGATCATACACCATAACGAAGTAGTTGGGACAAAATTCCTTTGAGATAAATATTCCACCCTACCTTCACTTGAACCTTGTTTTCAATGTGGAGTTGATCTACCCATACTTTCCACTTTAGTTGGACACATAAAATGTGATAGAGAAAATGGAAATCGTAGAGTTGCATGATTGCACAAAGCATGTGAAAGAGGATTATATAGTGTATGTAAGGATGAGGAGCACCAATAGTTGGGATATACCACTCTATCAAGTTGTAAAGGCATGCTAACTTCCACTAGAGGAAGTGGTTCAATAGGAATAATATTTAATAGAATTTCTCTCTCTTGGTCCAATCTTGGTTGATGAAATGGTTACCAGTTTTTTTCTAATGGACTATCACTGATCCAAGTGGCCTTTTGGGTCGTATCAAAGAAAAAAATAAAATTCACAATTTCTGATTAAAAAAATTGAAAATCATGAATTTTGGGCCTCTCTCAAGAGTTTTTTCCCAGAAAAGATCTAACTGAATTTCTTATCACCTTCCAATTGTTCTCATCATCACAATAATCCAATTAGTTAATGATGGCTCGATTTCAAGTTCAAAACAAGGAGTTATGGCCTTGAAAAGTTGATTGTCGCATGTCGAGTTGATGAACCCAACTCTTGGATTTCAATTTACTCATTTTTTCATATTATGTTTTTCTTTTCAGTTCTATAGTAAATTTGATAAATAAGGGCATCAACCTTTTGTAACAAGGTTGGTGAATGAATGAAAGTAGCTACACATATCTTCTTAGAGATAATTACCTATGTACACAACCATTCTATGTTAAAAGTTTGTTTTGTTGCAATATTGTTTTTGTTCCATTTATACAATATTCTTTTACTTCATTCACTACAAGGAAAATAAGGTTTAGCAAAGGTTTTTAGTGCTCCATGATTGACAAACATTCTCAAAAATTCTTTCAAAAAAATCTCTGCTAATGCTTGAAGTTTTTGTAGATATTTTTGTAGAGGTTACTTATACCTAGAAATTTTCGATGGGTAGAGTTTTCTGTGAAGGCATTTTTCCATCAATGTGTTATATGTCAAAAAGTGTCAATGTACCATATATAAGTATACACTAGTGTCGTATATATGGAAGCACATTGGTGCACTATATAGGAGTATGCACTAGTGCAATATATATCCATTGGCACCAATGTGTTATAGAGTCATGCACATTGCCACACCTGCATAATGGTGGTTGGACCGAAATGTTGAATTTGTAATGGTGTTAGTATTCTCCATAGCTGCATTGATGCACACTTTAATGTATGGGGCATTGGTGTCGATATCAATATAAGGAACACTAGTGCATTATTTAGTTACAAGCACCAAGTCAGAGTGAAGACAAGAGCACTAGTGCATATAGTGATGACAAGATCATTGATTCGCTATGATGACAAGATCTTTGATTCACTATGATGAAAATATCACTGATTCGATATAGTGACAACTCATGGTGCACCATACAATAGTTTTTGGGTCCACATATGTAGTATCTATATTTTTTTCATTTTTAGAAAATGTTAAATAATGATCTGAAAATCAAATCATTCTTATAATAATATTAATTTTTATATTTCAATTATTGTTTTTTCATTTAATCATTGTGCAAATGTATTGTATTGTATAATAAAATGAATAAAAATAATGACATGATAATTAACATCAAATATTTTTTCAATATAATATTGTAAATAATGTATATATTTAATTGAAAACATAACATGTTAGAAAAACACTATAATAGAATAAGAAATCCATTTTATTATTTAAGAATAAAAAACCCCTTCATATTAATGGTAATGGTGAATATCTTGATCAAAATATTATTCTTAGAACATTATGTAGCCCTCTCATACAAAATGGGACAATAGGTATGCAATAAACAAAATTTCACTTTTTACAAAAATACAAATTATGCTCTGAGAAACATTACAAAATACAAAAAATGGATCCTCTATTTATATTTTTCATTCCTCTCTTGAGTTTCCTTCATTGCTAGAACTATTTGTAGGGATCATTTCTTCATCACTTTGGCATGTCATACTTGCATTAGTTGCAATGTTATGCTAATTAACTTTAATATGAACCTATCAGTCTTTTATATGCAAGCATAGAAATCAAGTGCAACTATGAGTATATCGATATTTACAATATAATAGCCTTGATTGTAGAAATATGTACATTTTTATTAACATATCATTGTTGGTTTAGATATATGTGATTTCTAAAATTGGTAAACATACCATATCAATGATTTTTTCATGAATAATACACATTGTTTTGAAGCCTTGTCTCATGGATGTTGCCATCAAATATTATGTTGGTTCCACTCCATATTTTGTTTCCTACGATTCTTATACATAAAAAAAAAATTAGATATAATTGGATTTTTTTTAAATTCCAATATTCCTAAAATAGGGGATGGAAAACAACATAGCCAATTACAAACTTCTCTAGTACCCCATCATGCACTCATAACTCACATTCAATCCAACATCAATCAAAGTTCCAATGGCTCTTCTTGGCGTTTAAGAACCTTATATAAAACATCCATGATCAACTGTAAATTAATTATATTATAAAAATAAGAACAAATATGAAATAGAAACTAGTAAGGAAAACACTAGTATTCTTCACAATTTTTGAGATGGGCCCTATCTTTCATGTTGTCCCATCTTATGTTTGGAATGATTTTCAAAAGTTTATCTTGCAACAAAATAATAATTGAAAATATGCTATCATCTAGCTTTTATCATCCATATTATCTCAATATGAGATTTTCATAGTGAAATATGCATTAGAAAGAAAGTACATAATTTTAACACTATATAGCAAGCAAAAGTGAAGATATCTAAATGAAAGTAGAAAATTGTATGAAGTATTAATTGTGTTTACCAATCTCCTTTATTATGTTATAATGATGGGATTTGTACTAATTTGTCGCTAATAGTTTTTAGATGGGGTTTATTATTGTTTTGATAAATAGATTAATCAATTGATCTAGATTGTATAGAGAATGAAATGAAAGGCATTAATATGAATGGAAACACACATAGAAAGATTGTAGAGAGCACAATAATATAGTGAAACCCAAATTATATTAATGAATGAAATAGGAAAAGACTATAAAATACAAAGCAATACAAACTAGATAGAATAGTGGTAGTTTATCTCTGAAGAGAGAGGTATCGGCTATGATTATTTACAAGCAAAGATTACAAGAGGCCAAAATGGAATTTTAACATAAAATACTAAGCCATAAGAGGAAAAAACCCTAAATATCCAAATCCCTGACTCTAGGATATGAAACATGAAAAGGATTGCGGGCCCAAGGTGGCTATTTGATATGTCAACTTCCGAGGGGCACAAATTTTGCATACAATATCCGCTTGGGGTGCATAATAACTCGTTGGAAATATCTAATTGAGAAGTACAATTTTTAGCAGACTTGGGATGGCCAAGGCTGCTATAGGCCCCTGAATGGACAAAAAACATCGTTTAAGGTCTCAAAATGGCCTTGAAAGTTTAAGACATGAAAAAGTGTAGATAAAAAAATTGCCAAGATGGAGAAATTTGTTGAGTCGGTGGAAGAGGTGGGTGGCCATGGATGTCCACCTGGATCATTCCTCCCCCCTTAGGGATAAATGGTCACTATTGCGTCAAGTTGCCTCATTATATGGGGAAAATTTTGTTGAATTTCACTCATGGTGAGCCACTTTCCTTGGTGAAGAAGTTGTCTTTCTTTGACAACCCAATAGAGTTGTATGGTTTGCTTGCAGGTTCCCTTCATCTTGGTGTCCATGATTTGAGCCATTTTATCCTACTCAATGCAGTCAGGATTACATTCCTTGCGGGGGGGGGGGTATTCTCAACCACCTCTCAAGTGTCCAATAGGGGTTGAAAATATGGTTGAAGCAACTCCACATTACATACTGGGTGTAATCCAAGGAAAGGGTGAATACTCAATTCAAAATTGTTCTCACCCAGAGCCATCATGATGGTGTAAGGCCCATATCATAGTGGTTTTATATTCTTGTTGAAGCCTATTATGTGCTCTTTCTACGAATGCAACCACACCTTCTAGAACCCAATGTTGGTCATGTTATTGCTTATACTTGGCATTAGTTTTATGAAGGATATCATGAACCTATTGTTGTATGTGTTGGATCCGTTCAA
>ML809824.1:130081-157328 GCA_009831015.1 Picea engelmannii | reverse complement strand
GGTGAGGATTCCAATTCTTTAGCAGCAGGGCTTGAAGCTTCTCCCACATGTACATTATTTCCCTTCAGTTTATTTGGTGATTTCCAAGTCGTTGGTCTTTGTGGAGGCATTTCCCTTCATAAAAAAACGTAATTAGATCCTCCATCGATCAAAAATCATGGGTAATTTATGAAATGAACACAATACCTAAGCAATAACAAGAGTTTGGGGCTTTTAGCACTTACCAGTTATGGAAATGACAATAACGTGACAACAATTAGCTCGAACGAGAACAATCACTTAGTTATTTATGATCTCTTGTTGTGAAAAGATTTATAATGCCTTATGAAAACAAATGGTAAAATGCAAGAACCGAATCGGGCTCAAATAGTTTTTTCCTACCAGTCCCATCTAAATTCACCATCATCGAGTACAACTGAATCCTTGAGGATCCTCGGGAATTAAATTTGTCGTCAGTGTCATGCTTTCAGAGTTAATGTGATATGTTAATCAATGATGCAAAATAATGTTAATATGGTCTATCGACGATTTTGAACAATGGTCGGTTTGCACGCAATGACTGTTGAGATCAGGGATCAGGGATATGTTCTTGCTTATGGATCGAAATACTTATCTCAACGTTTAATCATCAATCCTAATGAAGATGAGTATTGGAAGTTATGTTTTTGTGATATTCGTGACAAGTTTTTCAAGATGTTGATGTGGCATTCAAATCGTGCAATGTGAAGTTCGGGGCCTCCCTCGGCCAAGGTGGCCTGCTCGGATAGGTAAAAATACATGGTCAATGAGGTCATTTTACCTTAAAACTCAAGGCATCCTAAAATCCTTATTTCAGAATATGGACAGTCTAGATCAAACGTGGAGGCAACGTGAAGGGTTAGGATCACAACTCGTTCTTCTGAAATTGGTCATCGATGGTCTCGTTCATGTGTCTCTTCAAGCGATTATGAGTTGGGTCATGCCAATGTTGATGTGCTACAGGTTGTCGATGCATATGACATTCCTTGAGATTCATGTCACGAGCATGTTCTCGGTCGATCATCAATATGACATCTATGTTGGCGTAATTATTTCTGGGTTCGAAGCCTTAGTGTTTCGAGATCTCTTCCTTGGACTTTGGATGGTTTACATTTATGCAAGAAAAATATCGGCAGTCTGGATCACAAACATACCTTTATGATGATCGATCATCAACAGATTCGTTCACGCGTTGAAAAGTGTAGTTTTTTTTGTCTTGGTTCACTGACGCCGACAAGCTATTAACAATCGAAGGTTGAAAACTCATAGATCCTTAATAAAACTACGCTTATTTCATGTTGAATACCAATGTAACATTGGTGTCAATGAGTTCAAAAACCTCAACTACTTCCTTTGACCTTTTTCGTCAAAAGATTCAATGCCCCAATGACCAATGTGAATTGCTCATGATGACATGGAAATTGGCGTGGCATGAATGAAGTGACTCAGCTAACGTGGCTTGATGACATGACTTGATGACTTGGCCTACCTGGGTGATGCTGCGAGGTCTTGTGGAGTTATTGGCATTTTGTAGTTAATGACATGTCAGTTATGACGTGGCAAATACGAATATCCGTGTGATGACTAATATGTTTAAAATGACATGGCAAACGCTTATGTGGATTCATCTTACATTGTAATTGGGTGGAATTCAACATTAAGGAATCAATGGTTGGGATGGTCTTCTCGTTAGAATCAGACGACCACAATTTCGAGGAAAATTTCACTTTTTGGCATCGGGTCTTGGCTTGTCTTAAGCTGATTTTGCGATGTTTGAAGCTGGGCACCGATGGTCAATACTCATCGACATCGGCGAATTCCTTTGCTCGATAGTGTATTATCGCAAACTACATGTTTTCAAGGGTGATGCCCAACGTTTATCGACGTCAACACTTTTAAGAGGTGACTGTCGGGCATCAAAAAAAGTCAAGTATTGTCGGATGGCCAAGGCCTCTAACTGAGAAGTACAATTTTTAGTAGACTTGGGATGGCCATGGCCTCTACAGGCCCCTGAATGGAAAAAAAACATCGTTTAAGGCCTCAAAATGGCCTTGAAAGTTTAAGACATGAAAAAGTGTAGATAAAAAAATTGCCAAGATGGAGAAATTTGTTGAGTCAGTGGAAGAGGTGGGTGGCCATGGATGTCCACCTGGATCATTCCTCCCCCCTTAGGAATAAATGGTCACTATTGCATCCAGTTCCCTCATTATATGGGGAAACTTTTGTTTAATTTCACTCATGGTGAGCCACTTGCCTTGGTGAAGAAGTTGTCTTGCTTTGACAACCCAATATAGTTGTATGGTCTGCTTGCAAGTTCCCTTCATCTTGGTGTCCATGATTTGAGTCATTTTATCCTACTCAATGCAGTCAGGATTGTGTTCTTTGGGGGGGGGGGATTCTCAACCACCTCTCAAGTGTCCAATAGGGGTGGAAAATATGGTCGAAGCAGCTCCACATTACATATTGTGTGTAATCCAAGGAAAGGGTGAATACTCAATTCAAAATTTTTCTCACCCAGAGCCATCATGATGGTGTAAGGCCCATATCGTAGTGGTTTTATATTATTGTTGAAGCCTATTATGTTCTCTTTCTACAGATGCAACCACACCTACTAGAACCCAATGTTGGTCATGTCATTGCTTATACTTGGCATTAGTTTTATGAAGGATATCACGAACCTATTGTTGGATGTGTTGGATCCGTTCAAAAAAATTGGCTTCTTTATCTACCACAGTATGAGCATGGGAGGAATATTCCTGTGAATATGCAATGGGTAGATCTACATCAATGGGGACCAATGGATGGAACCACAACCACACCTCGAAAGGGTTGTGCTCAATAGATATATGCAGGACTATGTTGTAGCTATGTTAAACATACATAAGGATCTCATCCCATGTACGTGGATGCTTGGAGTTGTACATGTGCATGATATGCACAAGCATCCTATTGATCACTTTTATTTTCCATCTATTTGGTGGTGGACGGAAGTCGATTTGGACATCTTGGTGTCCATCAGAGACAATAGGATAGACCAGAAGGTATTGAGGAACCTACTGTCCATATCTGAAATAGTGGTCCATTGTAGCCCAAAATAAACCCAAACATGCTCAAAGAATAAGTTAGCAATGGATTTGATTGTGTTTCTCTTCTTACACTGTGCCAAAATGGTCATCTTAGAGAACCAATCAACAACCAAAAATACATAATCGTTACCATGCTTAGTGGAGGGAAAAACTGGCATGTAATCCATGGAGACTAAATAGTAGGGATTTTCTAGGGTAGGTAGAGAAGTGTACAACCCTTGCTTCTTAATGGAAGGTTTAGCAATGGCATAGATAGTGCACAATCTGATATACCTATTAACTCCCTGTCAAAGTTTTGTCTAGTAGAAACACTTCTGAAGTACTACTATTGTCTTCTCCACACCGAAGTTCCATGCCACCCAACTGTAATATGCCTCCCAAATTAACTTTGCACACTCACTTTAAGAAACACAAATATGGCATAGATAGCACAAAATTACATCATGGAGGTGAAAGCCTAGAATTTGTTTACTTGTGCCCAATGTCTGATATGTAGCAGGGAAGTCAAGGTCATTTTCATACAATTGGGGCCACCCAAATTTATTGTTCCCATAAGAGTTAAGAACTGTGGTTAGCACCACAACCAACGGCCAAATGAGGCAATCTACAACACAATTTGTGTTTCCCTTCTTGTACTTAATTTTCAAGTAGAATTTTTGCAAGTACATGTACCACTTCTTATGGAAATAATTTTGTAACTCTCCTTGTGTCTGCATGAGTTAATGCAGAGTCTTGTAATCATTGTGGATGAATGTTTCATTTCCAAAATTTATATAATGTTTCTATTGTTGGCGTGTCCTCACAATGGAGTACATCTCCTTGTCATAGGTGGGATATCTATGAATAGTATCAAAGAGTGTCTCATTTTGATAGGCCACTAGATGTCCATGTTGAGTGAGGATTGCACCAATAACATGGTTGGAGACATCTATCTCAATTTTGAATGGATGTTGCAAGTTTGTTAGAATGAGGATTGGTGCTAAGAAAAGGCAACATTTTAGATCCTAGAATGTTTTTTGATGCAAATCAGATTAGGGGAACTTGGAATTATCTCCACCCTTGGTCACTTGGCTTAAGGGCCAAGTGGTATGAAAGAACCCCAACATGAAACTATTCTATAACTTGGGAAGGCCAAAGAAATTGTGGGGCTTTGTTAGACTCATTAGGGATAGCCAATAGTGAATGAATTGGATCTTGGATGGGTCCACATCCACCCCATGTTAATCCATGATGGATCCTAAATATTAAATTATCTACATTCCAAATGAACATTTCTCTAGATTGGCATATAACTTATGTTACCACAAAGTGCTCAGGATTTATTGAATGTGTTGCAAATGTTCTACACAAGTTCTATTGAAAATGAGGAAGTCATCCAAATATACGACCACAAAGGAGTTTGTGAACGACTACAAGATGTCATCCATCATCCTCATGAATTATTTTGGAGAATTAGTAAAGCCAAAATGCATGAGCAACCACAGAAAAAGGCCTTCTTTAACTTGAAGGTGGTATTCTATACATTAGTTTGTTTAATCTGGACCTGGTGGTAACCTAAATTCATATCAATCTTACTAAATAACTTGGCACCCTTAAGCTAATAAAAAATATCATCAATCTGAGGGATCGAGTATCAGTTCTTAACTCTGATTTTGTCTAGGGATACATAATAAATACATAGTCACTATGTCCTATCCTTCTTTTGCAACAAGGCTCCCACAAAGTGAGGAGATTGGTCGAATGTGACCCTTTTGGATGAGCTCGTGGATTTGAAATTTTATTTCCTCATTCTATAAAAGATATCATTTGTATATCGAGCCATTAGGTAAAGGAGCACCAGGTATAAAATCAATTGAATGTTTGACCCAATAGTGTAGACGGACTCCCGTAGGTGAAGAAAATATATCCATGTATACCTCTACAACCTCGTCCACTTGCATATATTTTATAGAGAGGCCCCATGTTGAGGTGGTGGCAGTCACGGTGACCTCTCGCTCACCTTATGAATGAACCATGATATAGCACATACCAAACAACCTCATCATATATTTGTGTGTTATCAGACCTAGCAAGGTCTCCTCCTGGTAGCTTACAACCTGAGCCATAAAGATGTCCCTCTCTAATTTAAATCGATTGTATCCTTCTCTGAACTTATCTCTCATGAAAGTAATCATCTGTAAGGTACCTTGGTAGTATTCATCCTGGTGTCTAAGATGCACAAGCTCTATCCTCATTGACTCTGCCTCATGCTCATCTTCTTTCACTATGTCGATGGTGGCACTAGATATGGCCATTTCGACCCCTAGTAATTTGTTGACTTTGGATTGCATGGCATCAAGCAAGGTTTCTTTTGTGGTAATCATCACAACATTATCCAAAGTTATCCTCCTATTCTTACTTGTCCTTTTGACCACCACTTGTCTCTTTCTATCATATGTTATGGCATGGACATCGACCACCTCATCCATAGGTTCTATAATTTGTTGATCACCCCATGATATAGTGTTTCCTAGACTACCTGGAGTGTGACAATGCTCAAGGGTTGGTTCCTTTCCTTTTTCATTTTTTTTCATCTGGTTCTTGGTGTTCTCTTCATCTCCACATGTTACCTGCTCTTGATTTAGGACTATAGAAGGCTGCTCTGTACTACCTCTTGGTTCACCCCCTACATTTTCAAGCATATTTTATTTTTCTCAGTGTTAATGGTTCTTTTGCTAACCTCCTCTATTATCATTGCTAAGGGTGATGTCATACCCTTGGGTGAAGAAAGAGTTAGAGGTTCTATTGTAGTTTTTTTCAGTCTCTTTGTAAACATTTTTCTCTTCATGTTCCTTGCTTTCAAGTGTGTCATCTCCTGGTTGTTCCCCAGCATTAGAATTTCCTTCATCCTCTTCTCAATCTAGGGTATTTTCTTCTAGGATTGAAACTTCACTATTATTCTCATATTTTTCTCCTTGATTCTCTCTTGACTCTTTGTCGTGTTTTTTGTCATCCTCATCATCTATTTCCTTCAAGGTGATATATCTCGAGCCATGTTATTCAACTATGTCCTCTTTATTGTCTTCCCCTATGATTTGTGGTTGAAGTCCTATTTATGGGAGAGGGTCAGCATTCTTAGTTGTATTTTGGATTGTTGCTACATCCATAGGCTATGGTCCTTGTGATGGATGGTTGTCTTGTGTTTCTTTAGCATCCTTATTGAGAATAGGGATTGCCAAGGCTTCTACATCCTCATTTTCGTCATCATAAATCGTAATCAGATTAGCAATCATTGGTGCCAATACACTTCTGTTTGGGGTCTCTTTCGATATTTCAACTGTTAATTTGGGCATTGATTTCCCTACCTGTACCTATTCCACATATGGTTGATCATTATTTTCCCTAGGTGAATCTTCTCTTGGTGGTGTATGTTCTCCTTCTCCTATATGCACCACTACTGGTTTTATTACCATTGGGCCTAAGGCCTAGATGGTAGGGTGTTGTCCATGCTTGTGAAATTCCCTCTCGGCCTCTACTAAGAGTCTATATGATTTGTCTCTTCTTGCTTCTTTCTCTACATCTTCATTTTGTGCCTCCATATCTCCCCCTACTCTTTGTTCCATCCATTATATTTTCTCATCCACTGGCATGGCCAAGAATCGGGTTAGGTATGGTTCTTCTTTCCTTTGTAGGACCTCTTTCAATTATCAATCATTTTCAGTGAAGATCTCATCTTCAAAATTGTCATGAGAATATGGCCAATGAGACACCATTTGACTAGCATGTTGGGATACTAATTTCTTGGGGTCATGTTTCTTGTATCTGCCTGTATAAAACATGTACTCTACCTGGTTTTGAGATTCTTTCCTAGCTTGTGTGGTGTCCTTTACAAAGTGGTAACCAACATAGAAACTGAATGGAATAAAGGCACTTTTCTTATCCTTTACTAAAGAAGCATTGAAACCTTGCAAAATGGTCTGGTAACAAATTTCCCCCAATACCATATTGTCCAGTACATAAGCAGGAAATAGGTCTTGGACCCCGGTGGCTCCGAAACTCCTGAGGTAGATACTCTTTTTCTCTAAGTACCAATGCATTATCCTAGTAATGACTCTTTTTGTCGCATCTGAAAACCTTGGACAATTTTTATTGAAAATTAGGGAATATATTCTAGCCAGGAATTCATCATAGATTGCAGTGTAGGATTTATTATACATGTTCTCCCACAAGATATTAAAATCAACATGGAACTAAAACTATGAAACATGCCAACTCAAGCCTAATCTTGGAAACACGTTCCTAGCACATACCACGTCTAGTAGATAAGATGTCATGAAAAAGAAATGGACCTCTCTTTCTTTTGGTTTATATGCCTCCTCCACCCTGGTGCCAAATTGTTTAGAAATAATAGCATCGTAGTTGAAAACACTTCGGGATATAGCTATTGTATATGCTAGGGGAATCCATGCTTCTAAAAACTTGGAGCAATCCTTTTCTCCATATAACCGACATATAAGGGCCATATGGGAAAATGTAGGGCTTCTTAAGGTTCATAGTGTTGTACCACCCTAAGGCTCTGTTCATGAATTTCATATCCTCTTTCCACCAGGACACAAACATTTGGCTAGTGTTAAGGCGCTCATAGAATTCGAACACAAATTCGATGTTAAGCCTAACTTCATTGTTGGACAATTGGTTTGGAAAGTTGGTTTTCATTGATGTCAACCCTTGGATATTGATCTTGTGGATTGATGCTAACCCTTAGAGATCGATATCAACCCTTGAAGCAATTTTGGTAGCAAATTCTAGTAGCCCTGAAGGTGTGGTTAAGGAACCCAAGTTTGTATGAGGAATAAAGACATGAAGAGCAGTGAATTTATAGGTGTTTCCTTTAATGTATTTATTCTTACATATAAGAAAAGAATTATGTGGTTTTCTCCCGCATTGGGTTTCCACAAAATATTGGTGTATTGTATATTTTTGGATGTGTCTATGATTTTTTTTTATGCACTTATGCATGATGATGTTTATGATGCACTAATGTATTGATTTTTAATGATAAACCAATGGTATACTTCTCATAAGGTTAAAATAATACATATTTGGTTTGAAAGTAATAAAATTGTTAATAATGATTCAACCCCCCTCTCAATATTCCAAGAATTGGTATCAGAGCAGGTCCTTCAAGAAGCATTTTAACCGTTGGAAGGAGATCATGGAATACGCTAATATTGGAGCATCAATGTTTGATAGTTATAATTATGGATTCTATAATATAAGGATGAAAACCTTTTTATAAGCACACAAATTTGATGTATGGCGAGAAGTAGTAGACATATACAAAGCACCAGCCACTCCCCCAACAGACAAGGATGGAAAGAAACTCAAACAAAATAATTCAAAGGATAAAGGTACTATTTTGAACAGTTTTTCTAATTTAGTATTTATTAAGGTTATGCATTGTGATTCTACAAAATCTTTGGGATAAGCTTCAAAATATTTATGAAGGAGAGGCTAAAGTCAAGGGAGCCAAACTCCAAACCTTTAGAGCAAAGTTCAAACAATTGAAAATGAAGGAATACGAAGACATTGCAGCATACTTTTTGCGAGTTGATGAAGTAGTTAATACTATTGAAGGTTTGGGAGAAGAGCTGAAGGAACCAATCATTGTTAAAAAGGTACTAAGGTCTCTACCTATGAGATTTGATCCAAAGATTTCATCCCTAGAAGAAATAATAAACCTAGACACTTTGAGCATGAATGAGCCACATGGGATACTCATCGCCTATGAAATGAGAACATAATAGGAGAACCAAGTCACAAAGGATGAAACATTTAAATCATCCAAAAATACAAAGAAAAAGAGAAAGCAAAAGAAAAATTCAATTTGTAGCTACAACGATGATTCGGAGGAAGATGAAGAAATGAAAAAAAATCGTAAGAAATTTGCAAAGAGGAACCGATAAATACAAAGGTATGCTTCTGTTGAAATATTTTAATTGTGGTCAAATTGGTAATTTTGAAAATAAGTGTCCTTATGATAAGAATTCAGATAGTGATAAAGAGGAATATACCAAGAAAGAAAAGAAATATCAAAAGGGAAACATGAAATATAAAAGGAAAGTCTTCAAGGAAAATCTCTACTCAAGAGAAGACAGTTCTTCATATGATGAAGATGATGAAAATGATAGTGACTCAGAGAGAGTACTCTTTATGGCCACAGAAAATAAGAAAAACAACGAAGAAGGTGAAGTGGATATTGAGTCATAATTAATCAATGCTTTAACTGAGCTAAAGAAAGAAAGGAAGAAAAACAAATCTTTCAAAGAATAAAACATATACTTGAAGAAGGAAAGAGAAAGGAAGAAGTAGTGCAGATCTAGTTGATAAAGAAAGAAAAAGAGTGAGAATATTGAAAATTAAGTCATGACATTGAAAGTTGAAGTCAACAAGATCAACAAGAACTTGAAAAGTTCTCAAGTATTAGAAAACATTCTAAAAAATCAAAGGCCATACAATGACAAATATGGACTAGGATACAAGAATGTTCATTTTTAGAAAGGTTCAAGCTCCATGACGAAGGCAAAAAAAAAAAAAGTTATGCAGAAGTTCTAAAAGGAAGGAATCATTGTCAACAAGAATCAGAAAGGAAGGAATACAAAAGACTGTCTACATTCAGCAAGCAAAGAAACTTCAATCATTATTAAAGAAACAACCAAAGAGAAGATCTTGATCAACCAAGGCAGGATTTCAGAAGGACTACACCACAAAGAAGGTCATTCAGTCCTAGGTATGCAAATTTATTTTATGGTCATTGTTTTAAATGTACTAACTTTGGACACAAAGTTGTAGATTGCAGAGATTATGAAATAAATGATCAAAAAAGAAATGCTTATGTGGCCCCACAAAATATTGAATGTTACAAATGCCACAACTTTGGACACATAGCTCGAAATTGTAGAAGTGTAATAAAGCCTCCCATGAAAGAAAATATTGATGACAGATACAAGAAGGCTTGGAGAAGAAGTGAAAAACAAGAAGATTAAGTAAATGAAGAACAGGTCCAAGGGATCATACTTATAGTATTTGCAACAGCACAAGATTACGATGAATTTACAGGAAAAGAGGAAAATGTTGGAATTGATGCAGAGGATGAAGAAGAAGATGTCAAAAATCGGGATGATGACAAAATTCAGAAAGAGGATGAAAAAGAAGATGTCTCCACAAACAAAGAGGAAGATTAATCAGCATCAGAGGAGGTATTGTTCTGAGCCATCAAGCTTGGGGACTCCAAGTAAATATGAATGTTAAATAGGGGGAGTCATTGTAGTAGCTACATCAGATCAGAGAACCATCCTTCGAGCAATTTGAAGTATTTGCAGAGACAGATTCAGATAATTTAGATAACAGAAGTACAAAATGACAGTTTGATTGATTGAGAAAGTAGAGTTCCCACACAAGTGTCAATTGCTAGTTACACAGGTATAAGGTTATGATTATGTTTGGGCAGAAATATATTTAGTACAGGTTGTTCCAGACATGTAGAGTTTGGTTTGCAGATAGATAAGACAAATGGACATATTTGATATGTGATGATAGTTGTAGTCGTGAAGACTTCATGATAGTACAATGAAAAATGGGTTAACATTATGGACAGTTGAGTAGCAGAGTCATGGATAGTATGGAAATAGATGGATTCGTAAGAACACTTAACAGGTTTGGACAGATGTATGAAAGTGGATGAGAGCATGGATTCAGAGATTGGTTCAGAGACTAACTCAAAGGAAGTTGGATGATTATGATAAATGAAACATTTGAATTCTTTAACTTTGAATTATTTTAATTATGTCAGTTGATTACAAGAGGAAGCACCAATGGAAAAAAACTCCAAAAAGGAAAACATGTACAAGAAGACCTACATTTGATCTACACAACATCGTGCAAATAAGTCAAGGGGAGATAAATGGTCAAAGAACAGATCATAAGAGTGAAGATAGGGGGAGAAACCCCAAGGCAGAGTTTAGATAGGGAGAGCAGTCCCAGAGAGAGTTACCCCTTGTAAAGGGGGAGAGAGAGTAATCAAAGGCATGGAAATGTAGAGAAGGAACAAAAGCATAGAAACATAGAGAAATTTCATATTCATGAAGACAAGGGGAGCAGCCCCAAGGATAGTTTAAATAGGGGGAGTAGTCCCAAAGGGAGATACCCTTTTCCATTGATGTAAAAGGGGGAGATATATAAACATTGATGAGGAGAAATGGTCACAGGGGGAGCATGAGAATGAGTGATTTCATGTCTAAGTGTTTCCATCAATGTTGGTGTTGCAATCAATTTCAAAGGGGGAGATTGTTGGATAGTTGGTTTTCATTGATGTCAACTTTTGGATATTGATATTGTAGATCAATGCCAACCCTTAGAGATTGATGTCTACCCTTGAAGAAATTCTAGTAGATAATTTTGTTATCCCTGGAGGTGTGGTTAAGGAACCCAAGTTTGTATGATGAATAAAGACATGAAGATCAATGAATTTGCAGGTAAGACTAGCATAGATGGATAGTACATGTTGTGTTGTTTCCGGTGATATGTGGTGCATTACATGGTTCCTCACAGTTGAGGAGATATGTCTTTGTGAAGTTAGAGGACCCTCATGAATATTCTAGAAGCCCCTAGAAGGTCAACAAAGAAGTCAATTATTCTATAAGCTCCTAGAAAGTCATCAAAAAGTTTACTAGTCAAAGTGGTTGCAACTAGGAGTTAATTATGGGTAAAGTTGTTGAAATAAGAAAATAATTAAAAATAAATTAGTTGCAACAAGAAGTAGTGAGTTTACTAATTATGGGTAAAGTAGTTGCAACAAGAAACTGGGTTATCCATAAACTAGGGAATTTGGGTAAAATAGTTATAAGATGACCGCTAAAGGAAGGCACTTGGAGAGTATAAATAAGAGAGCAAGAGACTCCCATTAGCACCTATTGAGCACATTGAATATCTATCTTGTGAAAGGTTTATTGCAGGTACTCATTGATAAATCAGAAGTTGTGCAAGTTTGAGGTAGCGAAGGAAGAGTGACGACAAAGTTTCCTAGTCGTAGAAGAGAGAGGGAAAGTCATGAAAAACCTTGATTAGGTTCATCCTTGCGGGTCAAACAGTAAATGTCCCATGAGGCATCCCCGCGGGTTTTTTATAGCCTTTCACGCGAGACCCTACTCAACACCTGCCTTTGTCATGTGAGGCACTACCAGGCTTAAAGGTTGAGGAGTGAATTTGGTTGTAGAAGATGAGGAGAGGCTACAAGAAGTGTGACAATGTTCTGGTACAACATATCTATCTACAGGATCTAAAGGTATGTTATATGCATGTTTGTAGATGGATGTTGGTGATTTTTTGGGATATGGTCATGGGAGATTGAGGATTTTCCCTTGAGGGACTATTGGATGTATGGTATATGTTGCATGAGGCATATCTATAGAGGTACATTGTTGGTACTCTTTTTGTTTGTTGTTGGCACACTTTATTGGGTATATTGTTGAGTCATATCTTTTATCCCTTGGTACATGTTTGAGGGTTTTTGGTTAAGGTGTGTTGTTAAAGTTATTGGTACAGATTGTGGTTGCATAACAGTGAGGGTTTGATGCATGGTTGATGTGAGGTTTCACTATACATGGTTTATGGATGTTTGTATATGTATGTCACATGATTAGAGAGACATAGTTGTACATGGTTTGAGCTATACATGTGTGACAATTGGTTTGAGATCTATGTGATCAGATCTTATTGGTTGATGAGATTAATGTGATAGGTTGTTGGTACAGGTTGTGATAGGTTGTTGGTACAGGATGTGATAGGTTGTTGTTGTTCATGGTTGATCTGCATGGTTGGCACATGGTATGGTATAGGATTGATTCTCGGTATAGTTGATGCACTTTTTATGGCACATGTTTGATGGTACAAGTTGTGGTACAGGTTGATGCATGGCACAAGTTGGTACTTGGTAAAGACACATATCTTGTGATGGTATGTGGTGTTCTTGGTACATTCTTGGTATAGGCATGTGGTGGTGATGTTGGGAATATGGTTTGATATATTCTCTTGGTGATATTGGCATGAGTTTCATGCGGTTGAGAGTGGATCTGGTTTCGTGGATGAGACAGTGAAAGTGACAGGTTGGATACAATGACAGGTTGAGACAATAGCAATAGTAGTGATTGTGGCACTTTTATTTTAGGGTAGTTGGACAGGGCAAGGAAAGGGGGTTGTAGCCTCCTTCTAGTTGTATCCATAGAACCAGGGAGTTGGAGCTTCCTTCAGGTTGGAGCTTGAGAACTGGATAGTTGTAGCCACCTTCCAGTTAGAGCCAAAGAACACAAGGGGTTATATCCTCCTTCTGGTTGGAGCCAGACAATTAGGGAGTTTTCGCTTCCTTCAAGTTGGAGCCTAAGAAACTAGGGGGTTGAAGCCTCCTTCCTGTTGTAGCTGGAGAATTGGAATTTGGTGCTTCCTCGAATGTGTTTCTTCTGACATATAAGAAAAGTATTATGTGGTTTTCTCCCACATTGTGTTTCCACGTAAACATCGGTGTATTGTGTATTTGTGGATGTGTCTATGATTGTTTGTCATGCACTAATAGATGGTGATGTTTTTGATGCACTAATGTATTGATTTTTAATGATAAATGAATGACATACTGCTCATAAGGTTAAAAGAATACATATTTGGATTGAAAGTAATAAAAGTGCTAATACTAATTCAACCCCCTCTCTTAGTATTCCAAGATTCAGGCTCCTTGAGTTTGTAATATTTTCTTATCTCTACTGGTAGGAAAACGCCAACGCAGTCCCCATCCACATTGTTTATTAATCATTTTCAATGTTAGTGTAGTTAATTATCCACTCTAAGGTTTCTACACAAGGAAAATCGGGGCCATGGATGCCACCATGTGCAATGATGAGAGTTTTATGTTTTGAAAGACATGATCATCCAATACACTTACTTCTTGATCGTTGTGAGGTGTAAACTCGAGGAAATCATCATGATGGATTTTATTATATAAATTGAGCTAGGTAGGCAGAATTACCTTGGATTTAGTGCATATGTTTATGTCCCTGTAGAGAGGTGGTGGAGTTGGAGGTTTCTTCTGTGAAATTTCGATCACTGGCTCTACCTTGGGTGAGGATTCCAATTCTTTAGCAGCAGGGCTTGAAGCTTCTCCCACATGTACATTATTTCCCTTCAGTTTATTTGGTGATTTCCAAGTCGTTGGTCTTTGTGGAGGCATATCCCTTCATAAAAAAAACGTAATTAGATCCTCCATCGATAAAAAAATCATGGGTAATTTATGAAATGAACACAATACCTGAGAAATAACAAGAGTTTGTGGATTTTATCACTTACCAGTTCTGGAAATGACAATAACTTGACAACAATTAGCTCGAACGAGCACAATCACTTAGTTCTTTAAGATCTCTTATTGTGAAAATCTTTATAATGCCTTATGAAAACAAATGGTAAAATGAAAGAGAAGAATCGGGCTCAAATAGCTTGTTCCTACCAGTCCCATCTGAATTCAACACCATCGAGTACAACTGAATCCTTGAGGATCTTGGGGAATTAAATTTGTCGTCAATGTCATGCTTTCGAGGTTAATGTGATACATTAATCAGTGATGCAAAATAATGTTAAAATGCTCTATCGACGATTTTGAACAATGATTGGTTGGTGCGCAATGACTGTTGAGATCAGGGATCAGGGATATTTTCTTGCTTATGGATCGAAAGACTTATCTCAACGTTTAATCATCGATCCCAATGAAGATGAGTATTTGAATTTATGTTTGTGTGATATTCATGACAAGCTTTTCGAGATGTTGATGTGGCCTGCTCGGCCAACGTGGCCTGCTCAGATAGGTAAAAATACATGGTAAATGTGGTCATTTTACCTTAAAACTCAAGGCATCCTAAAATCCTTATTGCAGAATATGGACAGTCTAGATCAAACGCAGAGACAACGTGAAGGGTTAGGATCACAACTCGTTCTTCTGAAATTGGTCATCGATGGTCTCGTTCTTGTGTCTCTTCAACGGATTATGGTTTGGATCATGTCGATGTTGACGTGCTATTGGTTGCCGCTGCATATGACGTTCCTTGAAGAGATGATCGATCATCAGCCTTTATGATGATCGATCATCAGCAGATTCACATAAAAACTTCATTACAAAAAGATAGACGTATAAGATCAAATTTCTCATAAAATCAAAGTGATATGATTCATTCAATACGTAGTATTGAAAACAAGGATCTACATCATTTAAATTGCACCAAATTTGATGCACCCCAATCAATACAAAATACACATTAGCATCATGAGTGGTTTTCTTATATTATTATACCACACCATATGGTCTAGATGTGTCTAATTAGTACCCATGCACCATGTTATGAATAATTTGGATATTGCGGTGTGCTAACTATGAAATGACACACCTCTAATGGGGCATTAATAATTGCACCAAAATGCCAATGTTCTCCTTCAATCTTATGCATTGTACTTGCATTGAAGATGGTGCATCCAGTGAACCAAAATGCACTAGGTAATAAACTCTGACCTATGCTAGTTCTCTGCAATATGTTTATGGTGACTATACTCCTTGTGTGTTGCATGCAACCACACCTCAACACAATCACATGTTGGCAATGATGACAATGCATTATACTTGGCACTACAATGATGCAACTGGTCAACCTAAAAAAACACAAACTCCAAAAAACATGTGGCTTGTCAAGCAATGTGTTAAGACTACAAGGACACGCTTCTTTCAATGGATTATATAGCACACCAATGATGGAAATTAAAGTTAAGTTGACTTTATGGTGATTTCCTTTTTACTAAATACTAAAATTGTAAGCACCGTATGTGGTGTTTTATCAAAATGAATGTGTTTGATGCATGATGTGATGTATTTTCATAGAATTTCTTGTGCATGCACCATATGTGGGTCATGAAACATGAATATATGTGCAGTTTCCACATAAAAGAACACACTAAAAATAATAATAATAATAAAACATAAAATTTAAAGTAAGGCATAACAAACCAAAATTCTTGGTTTTCTCTACACAGTCAACAACTAATGGTCATGGAAATGAAAAAAAATGCTCCTAAGTTTTTAAAAAATATATTAAATTGAGAATTGCTTTCAGTTGTTGATGAACAATGGGGACCAAATTTGGGAATTCATAATCACTATACTTCAAGTCATGTTGTTAGTGAAAAGAAGCATCGGTGCTTCCAAAGGAGAAATGCACAAAATGATGTTAAGAATTTTAAATTAGTTGTACTAATTTTTGTTGATAATTTTATCTTGGTTGTGGTGCTCCATGTATTTTGATGCCCTCGTGCATATCTACAGATATCTCATTCATGCAATTATAAGATTGGCGAGTTGCTATAGTGGGAAAACCCCCCTATGGACTACACTAGGGTTCTAAAGTGCAGGCAGAGCTAACCGTATAAAGTCTCCTACTTTTAACAACTATCCCGACAACACCCCACATTCATGCATAAAATTCAAAGTATAGGGATCCGGTAGTCCTACCTTAAACTCCGCGGTCGGTGTCGATCCCTTTGCGCTCGGTCATTTCTTGACTACAAATATCCTCCCAAGGCTGACCTGCATTCACCAAAAGACAAACAAGAAACTATGAACATGCATCCTATATATGAATTATTGGGTTAGATGTCAGAACAAAATGTAAATCAAACATAAAGATTGAACACATCATATGGCAGGATGACAAAAGTACTTATTTATATTAATCTCACAAAGTCACTTACAAAACGAGATCGGTGACTGTTCCTCAAACCCGGTCCTGGGATCCTCTTCACCAAGCTCCAACTACTTCCACGTATCCTTCTCTCATACTTCTCTCTATAGAATGGGCTTAGGCTTATGGATGAGGAAAAAGGTCAAGAATAAGGAATTCTGGCTCAAAACTCACAATGTGGCTGCAAATTCTTAGGGTAAGGGGGGAAAGCAAAATGGGAAGAGTTTCATTATTTCTAGGTTTCTCCTTGAAATGGGACCCCAACACCTTCTTTTATATGCCAAAAAGATATTTATTCGGTTGGGTAACGGGCTATGGGCAGTCAATTGGTTAGGAAACTACCCAAAAGCCTGTATTCCCTTGTAACTTTTTATTTTATGCAACTTTTGTGGGTATACACGGGTTGTAATGGTGTAGCTAGCGTATGTACGCGGGTAGTAGTGATGCAGTTAGCGTACATACGCGGGAAGTAGTGGTACGGGGTGCGTACATCTTCAAAATTTTGGTTTTTAAGAAGAGTTATTCAGTATTGGCTTGGCAAAAATAGTAAGTAAGATGGCCTACAACTAGGTATGCATGTTTGGTGAAAATTAGGGTTATAACATATGCCCCCTAATGTGTGAGGTCAGAAGAACATCTAATGGCCAAAATACATTACAAATATTTACCAACGTATGAAGCGAGTGAGCCCGGGACCAAAGTTCGGGAGGTGCCATCTGCAAAATAACAATTGTCTCACTGAGGCATGCATACCCATGCTCGGGATGAAATAAATCATGGCTTCCAATCAAATACACTGCAGATCCATGTCATATAACTATATAAAGTATAGCCATGAGCAGTACACAGTGGATCTACATCTCAAAATCAAAAGATATACATGAATAGTATCTTCAAGAAGATAATGACGCCTTATGGCTGGAGATGAGGCCTTCAGAGCTCGAGGAACAACTTCAAGATCTTCAAAACTTGGGTATGAGTGTAATGTGAGTGTACATATTCACTACCGAGAGGTATTCGACGGCTTGTCAAGGAACAGACAAGAGGATCTCGGTGATCAGGCGGAGAACTTCATTGATTTTCAACAAAGACTTTGATTGGGCTTTCGGGATGGTTGGGCATGAGGAAAAGAGACAAAATGCAGAAAGGCCAACTCAAGTTGGGAAAAACTTCCCTTGGAAAATAGCATGATGAATGATGAGACTCAGGCAGCATGACATTGACATAAGTTCACGATGCAAGAGGCAATGCAAACTCTCCATATGTTTGGAAGAATAACCAAATGGAGGAGGACACAGCTCTATGTTACGAGAATAGCTTCCTAAGGTCATATTAAATCCTAGAGCTTGACAAACAAATGGAAGGATTTGCTTTGTCCAAGGGCGATTCATTGTGCTGCCATGAAAAGAAAATACTTTTCCCATCCTCTTTTTGGGGTATATTTGATTTTTTTGTCTTTTTCAATATTTTGAAAGCTTGAAAAAGAATAAAAGAATACTACGTTACAAAGGAGGAACGAGTGTCACAAACATACTAATTCCAAGCGCAAGGAACACACTGATGCTCAGAGCAAGGAGACATGTGTAGGAAAAGGACACTTGAGAAAATTCCTCCATGGGTCAAAGTGTCAAGACGCAGAGGAAAAGTTCTACAAGGCTTGTGTGTAAGGCATGCTTCGTAGGTTCAGTTGAGAGCAACATGGAGCCATCATTAGGCCAAATACGCAGGAATTCAAATGTGATTAACAAGACACAATGATAACGTCCTTCAATGTAATTTTAAACGAGCCCAGAGAAGGTAAGTTCGGTGGTTTTTCATTTTTAGAGAGTTTGAAAAAGCATAAAAGAAGACTCCAATGGGGTACCTTTTTCGAAGATAGTCTAGTGGGTTCGACAAAAGGGATAAATTAGCACCGAAAAGACGTCTATTCAAAACCATTTTAACGAGTGTGATAAAGACAAGATTACTTGTCAATCTTTTCAATTTTAAGGAGTCTGAAAAGAGCTTAACTATGGACTCACTGCCTTTTTCTAGAGTTAGTCATTTACTGAGGAGAACTCTCCCAGTGAGACAAATCTCTCGAGGTGTACCTTTTTCCTCCTTAATCTACAAGCCGAAAAAAGGGGTAAACTCATGTCAGTAGATGTTTTTCTTAACCAATTAACGAGTGTGAAAGAACAAGGTCACTCAGCGATCTTTCCACTTTTAAGGAGTCTGAAAAGAGCTTAAATATGGACTCCATAATGGATTTTCTTCTGGACCGGTTTAATGAGTGTGAAGAAATAATCTCAGTCGGTGATATTTTCACTTTTAGGGAGTCTAAAAAGATCTTAACTATGGACTCCGTGGGGGTTCATTTTTCGTAAATTTAGTCCCTCGGGCCTGAAAAAGGGTTAAACTTATACCTGAGAATACTCTTCTAGCGAACCGAAGTTCCTATAGTATACCTGTGTTCGTACAATTGACCATCCGGACCAAAAAATGGGTAAACTACCACCGGACGGATGTGCCTTCAAATTTTAGTTTGGAGAGTGTGAAGGGAAACAAGATCGCTCGAAAATACTTTCATGTTTAGATGGTCTGAAAAGGGCTTAAAAGAAGACCTGAGGAGGCTATGACTCATGTATGAAACTGGTTCCGGTAGAGCCCAATGCTAGGCTCGGACCAAGAGTCTCTTCGATAATCAACTTGGAAAGTCTCCCAAAAGGGAAGAAAACACAAACCACGATGTAATTCCTCCCACGGTATAGAAACCATAGTCATGGATTTAAGGATAGCCTCATCTGAAGGCAATTCAAAATATGAGAAATCATGCAAACGAGGGTCGACAGTCCCAAAGGGTGAAGTAAACTGACCATATTCCATATGACAATGGAGGCTCTGGCCAGGACTGGCAGAGTCTATCAGTGAAGAATCACAAGCACGAGGGCTTGAAAATATACAAACAAGGAGATCATACTCAGAAGGAGACTCAAGATCACTTGGACCAAGAGGGGGAAGCAAGGGCTCCCATTCCCCCATTGGATAAACCAATGGATCAATTGTTGAGACAAATTCACGAGAAGGAAAACATGATTGCACAGGTTCCTTCTCAGAAGCAATTGAACACCGAGGATAAGACGCCACATAATTAACCCATGGCGGGGTAGAGTCTACATGAACACTAGGAACATATAAAGGGGCATCCTTAACTAACGCTGAATTAGGATGGTGATTATCAGAAACAAGTATATTAGGGTGTTTCTTCATTTGCAACCATATAAGAAAACTTCACTCAGATATTACCACTGTCAAAAACTCACCCCCAAGTTTTATGGTCCTTATAAAATTATAAAGTGATTGAAATCAGTGACCTACCAGTTAGATCTACCCAGTCACTCTAAGATCCATCATATTTTTCATGTTTCATGCCCCAAGAAAGTGATTGGAAATAAGTGCCAGACTCAAACCAGTCTCCCTGAATTGGATGAAGAAGGCTCAATTTGGTTGCATCCCCAAGTTGTATTGGACCACCTCAAGTTTCATCTTTGTTATGCACCATCAAGGAAGTTTTAGTTCAATGGAAAACACCACCAAAAGATATCACATGGGAGTCAGCTACCATCCTGCAATAATTTCCCCACCTCAAGCCTTGAGGATAAGGTTGTTTTTCAAAGGGGGGGAATGTTATGGACCTAACCTCCCTAACCCATCACGTAGGTAGAATAATAGTGTTTATGTGTAATAAAGGCTTACATTAGTAAATAAGGCCTAGATAATAATGTGAACAAGTCTAATGTAAGAATACTTAATAGAAGTTTCCACTTCTAGAAATATCTTCCTCTAGAATGCTCTTTTGAAGAAAGAAATAATATAAATATAAGTAGGAGATAGGAGATAGGTCTAATAAGAAATAATGTTCTGATAACTTACTGTCAGTCTAAAATCCAAGCTCTTTCACTCTGCATTTTTTTCCTTCTCCATTAGCAACAAACCCAACCCTAAAACCATCAATTTACCTTCTGGTCGTGGGAGATAGGTCACATATGAGTCAAGGCAAAACAAAACTTCATTCATTTATGCCATGAGGTTTGCATTTTGCACAGAATAAATTTATGCAGCGATAAGAAGATGTGATTTTGGGCCATTCTGGCCAATATCCATGTCGCGTTTCGATCGTTGGTTGAGGAGAGGAGTGTCAAGTGCGACTGCATCATTTCTTGGGATGGAAATGGCTTTCATTACATATTTCAATCCTTTCTGGTAATGGTATTCATATTTGATACGTTTGTTGTGAAAATTTGCATGTCTACCCCACTACACACTGATAAACAAGAAAAGACCTTGATGGTGTTTATTTCATAGACTTAAATAATTTCTTCTCACCTAATTTTGCATCATCCACATGATATTGGAAGTTTTGAATATCAATGTTATCGCACACGGTCCCTCATTCCAATCGTTTCCTTCATTAGAGTAGTACCAGAACTCCCTTCATTCCAGTTTAATTTTATTGGTGCAGTTTCAGTGTATTTTTGTGCCAGTATGATACCTTATTACGTGAGAATACATACAGAACAATGCATTCTCTCATATCCATTTTCGGTGTGGTGTTGACCGACAAGGAGAATTACAGAGAATGTTATAGGAAGTGTTATCACTCCTTAAATCTGTTCGGTTGATAAACAGACGATGAAAGTAACTTTTTCAACCAACTTTGAGACCCGAAACTAGCCTTTCGGATCTGGAGAGGGCTCTCTCTAGGGGCGTGATCTCCCCATGGGATATGGATTTTAAAGCAGTGGCTAGATTTAACACCTTTGATATGATGGGTTCTCGCTATATTGGCGCAAGAAAGTAAGAGATGGACTATGGAGTCGATTTGAGGAAATGACAGAGACAAATGAGTGACTGGACTTGAGAGGATAAGGCTAAGCGAGAAACAATCTTCAGTGTAAAATCATAATGTGTGGTGGGGGAGAAAAAATAGGAAGTAACTCGAAGCACCGTTGCGAGTGAATTCGGAGTTAGATTTTAGAAGAAAATGTTTTGTCTAAGTGGCACAAACAAGGGGCGTTCCACGGCGAATCCACAAGTTCAAAAATTCGTTCTGAAATAGACAGAAAAAGATATGAATAAATATGACAGGAAGCACATATGAAAATAAAGAGGCATAATACATATGACTGCTACAATTAGAATCTTTTCATCAAGTTGCAAGACATTTGCATTAAGTTTTGGTCAAAAACTCAAATTACATACAATAGTTATAGTCTACCAATTTTGCCAACCAACCTGGCTTACATCGAAAAGATGAAGTATATAAGTGAGGGTGCATCTTGGGCTACCCTTTTTTCTAACTGTTAGCTCTAAAAACTAGGAAACTGAGTGGTATGCGTTAGAGACTCTTCACATGGCGCTTTCCAAAAATAGACAATAATCACTCATGTTTACACATGATTGTTCGTAAATTTTCCACGAGGATCTGATCATCGGTCAGGTCTCTATATGAGGAAAAGATGTGTCAGTATTTCCCTTCGATCAGATGTCTGAGAGGACAATTGTCTACCAAGAACTCGCTATCTGCTATAACGGCTTTGATTTCTATCGCGCGCTCATTTGCTAGGAAAAATGTGCACGACAAGTAGTTGTTTGATGGTCACGGATGTTATCAAAAAGGTAGAGTGATTTAGGGAAACATGTCCTTCAAAACTGCCAATATTTGTCTTATGTTTGTGGATGCAGAGACGAACACCAACTAAACTTGTTTTTCTTGCGTGCTGGTGAGAGCCACATGGGCTTCCTTCTCGAGCACTTCACATTCTCTGGAATGTTTTGTATGTCTTTCCTTCAACATCCTTTGTTCTTCTCGCAGCTATACAATGGTGTCTTACACCTCTCTGAGTTGTCTTTTTAGACATGCCATGTTCCCTTCGCAACCTTGCGCTGCTAATGCTTCCATAGTCTTTGTTGCTAGTTGCCACCTCAACTCCATGTTTTCCTGGTAGAGCTCAGCGATAGCCAGCTTTGCCTGCTTTAATTGATAAGACGGATCTTGATCATTCACTCCTATGGTATCCATTTCTGTTGTTATGCTCTTGCTTTCGCGGCTCGATCCTCCAGCGGGCTCCAGTTGGATGGCGCACATGAGTAGCTCTTTTGAAACTCGGGCTTCCTCAACTTCCTTTTTCTTCCTTGGCCTGCCCCTTCTCCGAGGTATTTGTTGTTGTGGAGACAGGGCTTCTACTATCTTTCCTCCTTGTGCAATTCTTCCCGCTTTAGGTTCTGCACAGTTTGATCTGATCATCTCTGTGGGTAAAAGAATAACTCCTTTCACGTCCTTGGGAATGCTTGCTGCAAGTGAGAATGACTCCCAGTCATTTTGGGGCTTGGACCCAAAAATTTTGTTGCTTCGCACACCTTTCCTTATGCTTTGGGAGGTCGCCATGGCGCGACCAATATGTATTTTGCACACAGTGTATCCGAAAATGCACAGGGAGGGAATTTTTATCAACCTATACTGGAAAGGGAAATTGAAAACAGAGTGTGGGCCTGGTTTCACAACTGAAATGGGTGTTGAGCATATGAAATTTATAACAAGTCGGGCAAAAGGAGGAATCGTTCCGAAGAACAGTGAATTCATGGCGACGGGATGTTTTGAATCAAATTGTAGATTTTCCATGGCACATCCCCGCGTGTAGAATAGAGGTGATAATGTTTGCAGGGCATGCATGATACGAACGCCGTGATTTTTCATTTCCTCGGCCTTCATGAAGAACTGATAATAGTTGTTGCACTTGCCGATGTGACTTCCATTAACTACTTGACTTGACCTAGGGCACATAGAGACTGATTTCTTAACAGGACTAGACTCTTTGGAAAATACATACCCGTACCACTTATGCATGTTTCGACTCTGACATCCCTTCTCGTTTCCAAGGGCCAACCGACCACTTGCTGACTTCAACCCCACTGTGATACATACATGATTTCACATGTTTGGATGCATGGGTCACAACGCGACTAAAAACCGACTCTAAAAGGAAAGAAAAATGTGGTGCTAACATCTGGCTCCAACGGGGATGCTATCCTCCCCGCGAGGTAGCAAAGAACAGTAGACTAGGTGCCTAACCATTGGGCCTCATTTCGACTCTTTGGAACTATAAAGAAAAAAAAAAAAAAAACACAACCTAAACCTATCGATGCAGCTTCTAAAAACTCGGCATAAACTTAGAGCCTTCACTTCGGGCTTCAATTTTCTGCTGACCTACTGACTCGACGCAAAAATTAGAATGACTATTTACAATGAAAAATTACTTAAATGGATTTTATTTTTTTATTTCGTCAAATCATGCTTGAGGAACCTATCGTTTATAGGCCCCCAACCAAGGCATTCTCTATTTATCCCTTCCAAGAAGTAAGCATTGTTTCCGCAATACGTGTTGATTCTGAAGGGACATGTCCAAAGGTGGTCGAAATTTCCATGCTTCCCCTTATATTCATTTCTCACATCCCATCTTAGCACCAGATCCCCTACTTGAAAATATTCATGCTTTGAACGCTTGTCGAAATATTTCTTCATCCTCTCCTGATGGAGCTACAACTGATTATACACTTGCTCCCTCGCCTGTTGTGTGTGAATTCACTGGTTTATTCTCCTTTGCGCATCATTTGGCTCAGCCTCCTGTTCTTGAACCAGCTTTCTAACGGGTGGCCTCAGTGAAGTAGGGAATATTCTGTCCATGTCATAAACGATCTGAAAGGGTGATGTTTAGATATACTTCTTGGTGGTAGCTTGATCTGCCCATAGTGCATAGATAAGCTTTTTATGCCAGGATTTCTTATTGTCTTGCAAGAGTCTTTTGATGATTCTGGTTAGGCTCTTATTTGAGGATTATGCTAACTCGTTGCCTTGCAGATAGTATGTCGTGGAATGCCCTAGGGTTATATTGTAATCCTGACAAATTTTTTCCATCCTCTTAAACTTCAACGCAACCGCATTGTCTGTTATGATCTTGATGAGACATCCGAACCTCGACAAGATGTTTGTCTTCAGGAATTGGATGATGACTACGTCAGTAGCTTTCTTTGTGGGGATTTCCTCTATCCATTTCGTGAAGTAGTCGGTGGCTGTGAGTATCCATTTGTGTTGTGTGGACGATGGCGGATTTATTTCTTCTATGAAATCTAGACCCCACTGCATGAAAGGTGCTTCAACTGAGATCGGCTTTAGTGGCAGGGGCTGCAACTTTCTTCTCCCGTCGAAAATATAACATTTGTGGTAGCTGGAGACCTCTTTATACACGTCAGTGAAGATTGTAGGCTAGTAGTAACCTACCCTCAAGATTTTGTGCGTGGTGGTTTTCCAGTAGTGGTTTCCTCCACAATCACCTTTGTGAAATTCTTGTATGGCCCGCTTCGCATCATCTTCCAGCAAACAGCTCAGCAATATTCTCCCAGGGTCTTTCGAGTAGAGTGAATTGTCTAGGATGCAGAACTTAACCGCTTTAATCTTGAGAAATCTGGCCTTAGACTTACTTACACCCGGAGGGGCCTCGAGATTCTCCAACACATAGATGATGTCTGCATACCATGGTGAATCAATGAAGTCCCGAGACACCTGTGCATTTTTTTATTCTTGAGGACATTCTGACAGATCAGCGATGAAATTCATTCCTACAGCGTTGCAGTCTGACTATGCCATTAACTTCGCCAGACCCTAACCCTTGATCAATTTTGTAGACTTGATCTCAATATCGTATTCCAGCATGGTCGTTATCCACTTTCCTCTCCTTCCTTCCGGGTCAGGTTGAGTCAAGAGATCCTTTACTGAGTTGCTGGGCACATAAGCGATGACATGGGAGTTGTTGGACCTTGACCAAGTTTTGAGGGATATTGATCAAGTTTGACCTATTTTGGGACTTCGACAGCCTGTCGAAGGAGGAGCGCAAGACGGAGCGGAGATCATGGAATATCGGTCCTTTTTTGGGTCCTTTTTGGGTTATGGGATTATGTAATGGGAATGGGATGTCGACCCATGGGTTTACCCATGTTTAGGCCTATTTTGTAAAGTATAAATAGATGTCTAGGCAATATAAGAAGTAGAGGTATCTATGTGATAAAAGATCGATAAGATAAGTGCTAAGTGCAATTGTGGTTTGTAAGTGATTTTTGCATAACTGGGAGAGACTTGCAGAGATAAGTGCAAGTGGTTGTAACATACTGTGGAAGGATTTTTGCTATAACGCGAGGAGGGAGGATCTAGCGAGGTGCATAGATCTCTTGTCCTAGGCGGAGTAGGATTTTGGTGGCTCTATGCTTGTAACCGATTGACTGAAGACAATAAAGAAGAATATTTGGTGGACGTAGCCCCAGGGTGGGGGTGAACCATGTAAATATTGTGTTATTCTTCTCTGTGTGATGTTTTGATGTGTTTATTTGTTACGTGCTTAGTGCTTTGATAGAGATAGACAAATCTTTGTATGCTTTGTGCTAATTATGTGTAATAATGTTAGATCTAACCTCTATGAATGTGCTTAGTGCTTGATCCGCTAGATCTAATATACTACATTAGATCTGGGTGAATGTTGTGATGCCATGTTTTATCTGCGAAGTAGATATTGGTCAAGTATTGATGAATGTTAACTGCTAAGTGCTCTATTAGTGTTATAATCACAAATATGTGTCCCAGCTAAGGTTGCAGACACCTGAGTCATGCAACCACCCCTGCCTCTACCTTGGGTGAGACTTCATCGGCTTCATAGGTGTTTTTGAAAGGTCTAGTAGTTAGGGTTTTGTTGGTGCATTGTTGTAGCGTTGAACCCTGGGTCTGCCCCTATGCCAACAAATGGTTCTGTTTCCAGGACTGTGATTGTTGGGAACTGAGGAAGAAGAAGCTTTGTGCAAAGATCTGATCTGAAATTGTGAAAGCTTTGTGTGTAGATCTATTGCTCTAGTGCGCAACACTCTATTATTTTGGCAAGTTCTGTGCTAAGGAAAAGAAATTTGATCTGAAGAAAAGAGCTAAGATTCAGAAGCTTGTGCCCTAAGAAAGGTAAAAGTGAGAATTCTTGATTAAAATAGGTAAGATCTGAAAGCTCTGCACTCTGATAAAGTTAAGAATAGTGAAAAAAATTCTAGATATGAAATCTTTGTGCTTTGTAGAAGTAATATTAGTGGAAGTTTTTGTTTCAAAAATATGAATCTAGGTATGTTTGATAGATTATGTCCTAGCTTGAAAACTAGGGTATTAATAGATGAAAGAGGATTTGATATGAGTAGATCTGATAAGAATAGTGAAAAATATGTTATACCTATGCATAGAAAGGATATTTGGACTAATAAGTGTATGTAGGATCCTAGAAA
>ML809824.1:114296-129981 GCA_009831015.1 Picea engelmannii | reverse complement strand
TATAGTATGGTTTTGCAACCTTCATATTTACATATTTTTGAAACTTGCACATATACATTTCAAATTCTATTCCCTTACAATTTAAGTCAATTATTTCTCATAATATGAGTTTTCATCTTTCCAACGTGTGTTTTGAGCCTTGTCTTCTCACAACTTGATATTGTGGGTCTCAAATGATTATGTGACTTTATCTTGTCTAAATTGTGTAACGTTCAAACTTTTAGTCTTGTTTATATTTTGCAACATATGTGACTTTATCTTTTCTAAATTGTGTAACTTTCAAACTTTTAGTCTTGTTTGTATTTTGTGACATATGTTTTCTCGCATTGTTATGCATTATAGCATGTTGGCAACCTAACAACTTTGCCAATGTAACCTCAATAAACTCCTCAACTTTGTAGTGTTTATTTACAAAATAACTTTCACGTTGTGGTGGTTTTTAGCAATGCAACAAGATCTTGTAGCTTTAATTATTTCAATTGTTAATCAATGAAATTTTCCACTTTCATGAGCCTCTATGTCCTCAAGATATAAAATGGAATCATATGAATTAAAGTCCTTAACTTCCAATTAAGAGAAAATTTGCATGCTTCTTGTTAAGTGTACAATTGTAGATATTCTTCTTTTTAGTTTAGAACAACTCAATTTCACCTTGCATTGTGGACCCATTTTTTTCTAAGAAAATGACCTTGTTGCAGCTTTAGCTATCAACACTAAATCTTCCATGACAGAAACCAACATTTCCTCTTTAGGCACTTCATTCAACAAGGATGGTTCAAACACATTCAATTATTTCATATGTATTATTAAAATACATGCCTATTATGATGGTCAATTCCAATTAGAAAGAGTTCTCTTCATTCTTCTCTAGTATATTAATTTTCCTATTTTGCACATAAAGCATTATTTTTACACATAAACCACACTTGGTATCCCGTTTAAAAGGAATATGTGATCCATATGTCTATTTGGGTTGTTTTAGAGAAGAACTTGAATTTTGCAATTTTGGGTCAAACGCCAAAAATTGCGGTTTCCAATTATTTTCTAGTATTTCCCTCCCCAAATTGTTTTGAAGAAAGTTATAACCCCTTTCACATTATTTACTTATCACAATATTTCCAATAAGCCATATAGTGGTCAATTCCAAGTTCGAAATGAGGAGTTATGACCTTGAAAGGTTAACAAGCTCATATCCACTTAGCACACCTTACACTTTTCCTTCTACCTCTTAGTTTTTTCATATTCTAGTATCTTTTCATTTATGTTGTAGATAGTGATAAATAAGGGAAACGACCTCTTGTAAAAAGGTTGGAGAATAAATGAGTAGTTATGATTTTTTCTCAAAGATAATTACCTATGTACACGACCATTCTATGAATAAAAGATTGTTTTGTTGCAATATTGTTTGCATTTCATTTCAACAATTTCACTTTGCATCTTTAATCTCTTATACATATTGAATTATGAGATTTAGTGTGTGTCAACTAGGTTTCTCCTACACATTATATTAGTGGTATCAAGATATTACACTCCATGTTGCATGTCCTTTCGAACAAGGTCATGATATAATAAGCTCAGTATATAGACACATGACCCATCAAAGTACCTTCCTTGCAGGTCCAAGTGAAGTCAAATGGTTCTCCATGAATCACTCATGATGCAATGGACCGAGATGATGGACCAGTTCACTCAACTCTTTCAACAAGTCTCATCTGCAATGAATGCAACTTTGACTAGCCTACCATCCCCCAATCCTTCATGGGAAAGACACTTTTCAACTTGTAGGTCAATTTTGATGTTCCATTGTTTAAAGTGAAAATTCACGCATATGCATTAAATAATTGGTTATATCAATTAGTAGGGTTTTTCTATGTCAATAAAATTTTCAATAAATAAAATATCACATTTTCACTTTTCAAAGAGGCTCCATGTGCCAAACATTGGTGAGAATCCCATCATTTTCAAACTACCATAGAGGAGGAGGTTATCCCATCGTTTGAAGATACAAACTCCAATTGAGGAAATTTTGTGGATGTCCTTAAGGAAGAGTATTTTATATGGGAAATCATGATGACTAGTGCACCGAGTGGACATAATTATGCCAAGGTCAATACTAGTCCATGTAGGGTTACACTAATTATTTCCATACCCTTTCTATAAAACTTGGCATCAGGGACATTGAAAGGCATAGAGTCCTCAAATATCGTAGTAGTTTGCATATGTACATTCAAACAAAAATGGAATTCTTAGACATTGCATCACTATGAATGTCCTATTACTATGCAATCAATATTGAGGAGAAATTCAAGCATAAATGTGAGAGAGATTTTGGTGCAAGAAATAAGTCACAACCAAAAATGAATAAAGGTGGCCACAATATTCACAAGAAAGGGTAGGGAAAGGATACCCAACTTTAGAAATATTAGTACAAGCCTCCTCTGAAGAAATTTCTCCTAGATAGAAAAGCACTAAAGGATACATGCAAGTTATGTGAGAATCAAAGTAAATGGAACTCAAAGGAGGAGTTCCATGCCTGGAAAACATAATTGGTCAAGATATACACCTATGCAATTACACCAACATAAGAAACACACAATGAAAATTAGACCATCAATGCATATTTGGGATACACCATTTCCACCACACAAGTATAGTTGAAGGAGTGAGAGGATCTAGTAGAGGGGGAGCACCCCTTCCATTCAAAAAAATTAGTGAAGGTTACAAGTCTACATTTCATTATTGATCATGGTACTCAAAAGAATTTTATCTTAGTAGATGTTATCAGAAGGATGAAGTTGTGTATGATGCATCACTATTAGCCATACATGATTGATTGGTTGATTTAAGGATGTGACATACACATCAACCAATAATACCCCCTATATTACAACACAAATATTTTCAAGGATGAAGTACTATGTACCACTTGAGGTTTTGTGATGTCGTATAGGCCACCTCTACACGTGGAAGTGACACGATGTCTATAAGTTAAGACCCTATAGTGTCATCATTATGTTGGGAGATAATCTCTTTAAGATATTATAGGTATCCCCTTATACTATAGTTTTCTTGTCAATGCAAATTATAAGTGTGAAATAATTATTTCCATAGTAAAAACAAATTGTGAATTTCGTGGTCAAGTCCCAAGGACGTAGAAAGATCATTGAGATTTCCAAGGATTATGAAAAAGATCCAATGATTAAATAGATATATGTAAATTTGTATAGTACGTAGACATCAACAAACACCAACATGAGTGCCTATAGATTGTTAGGTAAAACATTCAATAGATTTGATACCCCTCTACCCAAAGGCCTTGTGTAAAAGAAATATATTTTGGAGAATTATTAGAACAAGAAACATATTTAGAAGTTGATAAATAATGGTCACACAAAACCAAGTTCTTCACACTTCGTGTGCTTGATTGTGATGGTTGAGAGGAAGGACGGGACATTGCAACTCTATATTTCCAACAAATCCCTAAACAATTTCATTGTAAAAAATCACTATGTAAATCCTTGAATCGATGACCTATTAGACAATATAAAAGTTGTAATATAGTTTAGTGATATCAACCTTAATTCAAGTTATGAAAAGGTGTCAATCAAGCTAATCGATGTATGAAAGATGGTGAAATTCAAAGGAAGGACTATCTGAATGATTATTGATGTTGTTTGACTTGACTAATGGCCATGCAATGCTCATGAGGATGATGGTTTACATATTGTTATCATTCATTGACTCCTTTTTTATTGTCTGTTTGGACAACATCCTCATCTTTATCAAAACATGGGAGGGGCACCTAAAGCACATTCAACAATTACCAGGCACCCTGCATCAACAAAATCTATATGCTAACATAGCGAAGTGCTCATTTTTTCATGTAGAGGACCCAATATTTGGGGTACATCATGGATGAGTATGGATTAAAAGTGGATCCAACACAGATATAGGTGATTCAAGATTGGATAGGCCCAAAGACACGCAAGCAAAATTTTAGCTTTTTGTGTCTTTCCAATTTCTATCGCATGTTTGTGTTAGGATTCTCCCATGCTATATTACCCTTAAATAAAGTAACAATATGAGGAGAGAAGACAAATTTTATTTGTACTAGGGCACTACAATAGGATTTTTATGTGTTTTATCATTGATTCTACTTGAAACCAATTTTCATTATTTTGGATCAACAATAGTGGTTAGAGATTGATATAGATGCCTTAGAGTAAGTAATTGGTGATTTCCTCATTTAACATGGATACTTGGTTGTGTACCATAATGAGACACTCACACAAACGGTTCATAGATACTTGACATATGATAAGGAATTCTACACCATAGTCTAATCCTATTGGAAATGGAAGCATTAGCTTTTGGATAAAGAGGCAATCATCCACACATACTACAAGCCACTCCAGTTCATGTAGACATATGGAAAGTTGTAGAATAGCTACCACTAGAAGTATCCCACATATATCTAGCATTTCCAAATGAACATTAAGAATAAGGACGAAATCCCAAATAAAATTGTTGATTGTATGAGTCAACCTCTAATTGTAACATGGACCATAGTCCTTGACTCTTTCAAACATGACTTCTCCAATTAGCCCAGTGATATGACAATGAACTTGATTTTACTGACACGTATCAAACACTTATTATAACTAAATGATTTTTCAACTTTCTTCTATAAGATGGACTTCTTGTTTCATATAGGGAATCTATCTATTCCTTTAGGCAAGCATAAGAAGATGATTTGGGAAGTACATTATAGATGGGTGGTAGGGCCTTTGAAGTGGAAAATATTATGGTGACACTACATAAATACTTCTATTGACTAAAGATTCACAATGATGTCAATAGACACATTATACCAGGCATTGTGTGTGTTATTTCAAAAACAACAATTAAGAAGCAAGGACTACATACTCAACTATCAAATCTCGACAAGCCTAGGGAATCAGTCTCCATCGAATTCCTGATAAGTATTCTCTCTACCAAGCATGGTAATGATTGTTATTTTTTATGTTGTTGAAGGTTCTCCAAGATGGAAATTTCAGAACTCTGTAAGAAGATTATCTTAGCAAAAGGCATTCCCATGCTCGTATTAAGCATCTGTGGGCTCACTTCAAAATTATAAGGACCATAGTGTCAAACAAGGACAATAAATTCATGAGCACCTTATAGTATAGTTCCTAATCCATAATGGACATGGCATTGACCAAATCAATTGTCCTCCATCCATAGAGACATACAAAAATGAAGGTGGTAAATTGAAATATTGTACAACTTCTCAAGATATATGATTTTAAGCACCCATAGACATGAGATGAGAGTTTGTTATATGTTCAACACATTGACAATAGGACCATCCACAATGATCTTGAACGCATTCCATTCCATGTGTGCCTCGGGTTCCAACCATCGGCCTTAATTGATTTACATGTGCCCATTGCATTGGTAGAGGATTCTTCCCATGATCCAAGGAAGAAAACACAACAAATATTGTTAACAGATCCAACATATTCTACAACATGGTACATGATATTCTATAGAAGACTAATTCCAAGTACAAGTAGTGTCATGATAAGCATTTGGGAGTGCACCAATACAAGTTCAGTGACAAGGTGTTGTTGAATTTGAAAAAACACATGTTGAAAGGGCCAAATGGGAAAATTAGACCACTCTGATATGGATCATACACCATAACGAAGTAGTTGGGACAAAATTCCTTTGAGATAAATATTCCACCCTACCTTCACTTGAACCTTGTTTTCAATGTGGAGTTGATCTACCCATACTTTCCACTTTAGTTGGACACATAAAATGTGATAGAGAAAATGGAAATCGTAGAGTTGCATGATTGCACAAAGCATGTGAAAGAGGATTATATAGTGTATGTAAGGATGAGGAGCACCAATAGTTGGGATATACCACTCTATCAAGTTGTAAAGGCATGCTAACTTCCACTAGAGGAAGTGGTTCAATAGGAATAATATTTAATAGAATTTCTCTCTCTTGGTCCAATCTTGGTTGATGAAATGGTTACCAGTTTTTTTCTAATGGACTATCACTGATCCAAGTGGCCTTTTGGGTCGTATCAAAGAAAAAAATAAAATTCACAATTTCTGATTAAAAAAATTGAAAATCATGAATTTTGGGCCTCTCTCAAGAGTTTTTTCCCAGAAAAGATCTAACTGAATTTCTTATCACCTTCCAATTGTTCTCATCATCACAATAATCCAATTAGTTAATGATGGCTCGATTTCAAGTTCAAAACAAGGAGTTATGGCCTTGAAAAGTTGATTGTCGCATGTCGAGTTGATGAACCCAACTCTTGGATTTCAATTTACTCATTTTTTCATATTATGTTTTTCTTTTCAGTTCTATAGTAAATTTGATAAATAAGGGCATCAACCTTTTGTAACAAGGTTGGTGAATGAATGAAAGTAGCTACACATATCTTCTTAGAGATAATTACCTATGTACACAACCATTCTATGTTAAAAGTTTGTTTTGTTGCAATATTGTTTTTGTTCCATTTATACAATATTCTTTTACTTCATTCACTACAAGGAAAATAAGGTTTAGCAAAGGTTTTTAGTGCTCCATGATTGACAAACATTCTCAAAAATTCTTTCAAAAAAATCTCTGCTAATGCTTGAAGTTTTTGTAGATATTTTTGTAGAGGTTACTTATACCTAGAAATTTTCGATGGGTAGAGTTTTCTGTGAAGGCATTTTTCCATCAATGTGTTATATGTCAAAAAGTGTCAATGTACCATATATAAGTATACACTAGTGTCGTATATATGGAAGCACATTGGTGCACTATATAGGAGTATGCACTAGTGCAATATATATCCATTGGCACCAATGTGTTATAGAGTCATGCACATTGCCACACCTGCATAATGGTGGTTGGACCGAAATGTTGAATTTGTAATGGTGTTAGTATTCTCCATAGCTGCATTGATGCACACTTTAATGTATGGGGCATTGGTGTCGATATCAATATAAGGAACACTAGTGCATTATTTAGTTACAAGCACCAAGTCAGAGTGAAGACAAGAGCACTAGTGCATATAGTGATGACAAGATCATTGATTCGCTATGATGACAAGATCTTTGATTCACTATGATGAAAATATCACTGATTCGATATAGTGACAACTCATGGTGCACCATACAATAGTTTTTGGGTCCACATATGTAGTATCTATATTTTTTTCATTTTTAGAAAATGTTAAATAATGATCTGAAAATCAAATCATTCTTATAATAATATTAATTTTTATATTTCAATTATTGTTTTTTCATTTAATCATTGTGCAAATGTATTGTATTGTATAATAAAATGAATAAAAATAATGACATGATAATTAACATCAAATATTTTTTCAATATAATATTGTAAATAATGTATATATTTAATTGAAAACATAACATGTTAGAAAAACACTATAATAGAATAAGAAATCCATTTTATTATTTAAGAATAAAAAACCCCTTCATATTAATGGTAATGGTGAATATCTTGATCAAAATATTATTCTTAGAACATTATGTAGCCCTCTCATACAAAATGGGACAATAGGTATGCAATAAACAAAATTTCACTTTTTACAAAAATACAAATTATGCTCTGAGAAACATTACAAAATACAAAAAATGGATCCTCTATTTATATTTTTCATTCCTCTCTTGAGTTTCCTTCATTGCTAGAACTATTTGTAGGGATCATTTCTTCATCACTTTGGCATGTCATACTTGCATTAGTTGCAATGTTATGCTAATTAACTTTAATATGAACCTATCAGTCTTTTATATGCAAGCATAGAAATCAAGTGCAACTATGAGTATATCGATATTTACAATATAATAGCCTTGATTGTAGAAATATGTACATTTTTATTAACATATCATTGTTGGTTTAGATATATGTGATTTCTAAAATTGGTAAACATACCATATCAATGATTTTTTCATGAATAATACACATTGTTTTGAAGCCTTGTCTCATGGATGTTGCCATCAAATATTATGTTGGTTCCACTCCATATTTTGTTTCCTACGATTCTTATACATAAAAAAAAAATTAGATATAATTGGATTTTTTTTAAATTCCAATATTCCTAAAATAGGGGATGGAAAACAACATAGCCAATTACAAACTTCTCTAGTACCCCATCATGCACTCATAACTCACATTCAATCCAACATCAATCAAAGTTCCAATGGCTCTTCTTGGCGTTTAAGAACCTTATATAAAACATCCATGATCAACTGTAAATTAATTATATTATAAAAATAAGAACAAATATGAAATAGAAACTAGTAAGGAAAACACTAGTATTCTTCACAATTTTTGAGATGGGCCCTATCTTTCATGTTGTCCCATCTTATGTTTGGAATGATTTTCAAAAGTTTATCTTGCAACAAAATAATAATTGAAAATATGCTATCATCTAGCTTTTATCATCCATATTATCTCAATATGAGATTTTCATAGTGAAATATGCATTAGAAAGAAAGTACATAATTTTAACACTATATAGCAAGCAAAAGTGAAGATATCTAAATGAAAGTAGAAAATTGTATGAAGTATTAATTGTGTTTACCAATCTCCTTTATTATGTTATAATGATGGGATTTGTACTAATTTGTCGCTAATAGTTTTTAGATGGGGTTTATTATTGTTTTGATAAATAGATTAATCAATTGATCTAGATTGTATAGAGAATGAAATGAAAGGCATTAATATGAATGGAAACACACATAGAAAGATTGTAGAGAGCACAATAATATAGTGAAACCCAAATTATATTAATGAATGAAATAGGAAAAGACTATAAAATACAAAGCAATACAAACTAGATAGAATAGTGGTAGTTTATCTCTGAAGAGAGAGGTATCGGCTATGATTATTTACAAGCAAAGATTACAAGAGGCCAAAATGGAATTTTAACATAAAATACTAAGCCATAAGAGGAAAAAACCCTAAATATCCAAATCCCTGACTCTAGGATATGAAACATGAAAAGGATTGCGGGCCCAAGGTGGCTATTTGATATGTCAACTTCCGAGGGGCACAAATTTTGCATACAATATCCGCTTGGGGTGCATAATAACTCGTTGGAAATATCTAATTGAGAAGTACAATTTTTAGCAGACTTGGGATGGCCAAGGCTGCTATAGGCCCCTGAATGGACAAAAAACATCGTTTAAGGTCTCAAAATGGCCTTGAAAGTTTAAGACATGAAAAAGTGTAGATAAAAAAATTGCCAAGATGGAGAAATTTGTTGAGTCGGTGGAAGAGGTGGGTGGCCATGGATGTCCACCTGGATCATTCCTCCCCCCTTAGGGATAAATGGTCACTATTGCGTCAAGTTGCCTCATTATATGGGGAAAATTTTGTTGAATTTCACTCATGGTGAGCCACTTTCCTTGGTGAAGAAGTTGTCTTTCTTTGACAACCCAATAGAGTTGTATGGTTTGCTTGCAGGTTCCCTTCATCTTGGTGTCCATGATTTGAGCCATTTTATCCTACTCAATGCAGTCAGGATTACATTCCTTGCGGGGGGGGGGGTATTCTCAACCACCTCTCAAGTGTCCAATAGGGGTTGAAAATATGGTTGAAGCAACTCCACATTACATACTGGGTGTAATCCAAGGAAAGGGTGAATACTCAATTCAAAATTGTTCTCACCCAGAGCCATCATGATGGTGTAAGGCCCATATCATAGTGGTTTTATATTCTTGTTGAAGCCTATTATGTGCTCTTTCTACGAATGCAACCACACCTTCTAGAACCCAATGTTGGTCATGTTATTGCTTATACTTGGCATTAGTTTTATGAAGGATATCATGAACCTATTGTTGTATGTGTTGGATCCGTTCAACAAATTTGGATGCTTTATCTAGCTCAGTATAAGCATGGGAGGAATCTTCCTGTGAATATGCAATGGGAAGATCTACATCAATGGGGGCCAATGGTTGGAACCACAACCACACCTTGAAAGGGTTGTGCCCAATATATATATGGAGGACTATGTTGTAGCTATGTTAAACATACATAAGGATCCCATCCCATGTATGTGGATGTTTGGAGTTGTACATGTGCATGATATGCACAATCATCCTATTGATCACTTTTATTTTCCATCTATTTGGTGGTGGAAGGAAGTCAATTTAGACATCTTGGTGTCCATCAAAGACAATAGGATAGACTAGAAGGTATTGAGGAACCTACTGTCCATATCTAAAATAGTGGTCCATTGTAGCCCAAAATAAACCCAAACATGCTCAAAGAATAAGTTAGCAATGGATTCAATTGCATTACTCTTCTTACATGGTGCCAACATGGCCATCTTAGAGAACCAATCAACAACCAAAAAGACATAATCGTTACCATGCTTGGTGGAGGGAAAAACTGGCATGTAATCCATATTGGAGACTAAATAGTAGGTATTTTCTAGGGTAGGTAGACAAGTGTACAACCCTTTCTTCTTAACGGAAGGTTTAGCAATGGCACGGGTAGTGAACGATCCGATATACCTATTGACTCCTTGTCAAAGTTTTGGCCAATAGAAATACTTATGAAGTACTACTATTGTCTTCTCCACATTGAAGTGCCATGCCACCCGACTGTAATATGCCTCCCAAATTAACTTTTCACACTCACTTTAAGAAACACAAATATGGCATAGATATCACAAAAGTGCATCATGGAGGTGAAAGCCTAGAATTTGTTTACTTGTGCCCAATGTCTGATATGTAGCATGGAATTCAAGGTCATTTCATACAATTGGGGCCACCCAAAGTTATCGTTCCCGTGAGAGTAAAGAATTGTGGTTAGCGCCACAACCAAGGGCCATATGAGGCAATATACAACACAATTTGTTCTGCCCTTTTTGTACTTAATTTTAAAGTAGACTTTTCGCAAGTACATGGGCCACTTCTTATAGAAATAATTTTGTAACTCTCCTTGTGTCTGCGTAAGTTAATGCAGAGGCTTGTGATCATTGTGGATGAATGTTTCATTTCCAAAATTTATATAATGCTTCCACTGTTGGCATGTCCTCACAACGGAGTTCATCTTCTTGTCATAGGTGGGATATCTATTAATAGTATCAAAGAGTGTCTCATTGTGATAGGCCACTAGATATCCATGTTGAGTGAGGATTGCACCAATAACATGGTTGGAGACATCTATCTCAATTTCGAATGGATGTTGCAAGTCTGTTAGAATGAGGATTGGTGCTAAGAAAAGGCAACATTTTAGATCCTAGAATTTTTTTTGTTGCAAATAAGATTAGGGGAACTTGAAATTATCTCCACCCTTGGTCACTTGGCTTAAGGGCCAAGTGGTATGAAAGAACCCCAACATGAAACTATTGTATAACTTGTCAAGGCCCAAGAAGATGTGGGGCTTTGTTAGACTCATTAGGGATAGCCAATAGTGAATGAATTAGATCTCTGATGGGTCCACATAGTGCTCAGGATTTATCGAATGTGTTGCAAATGTTCTACACAAGTTCTATTGAAGAGGAGGAATTCATCCAAATATACGACCACAAAGGAGTTTGTGAACAACTACAAGATGTCATCCATCATACTCATGAATTATTTTGGAGAATTAGTAAAGCCAAAATGCATGACCAACCACAGAAAAATTCGTTCCTTAACTTGAAGGTGGTATTCTATACATTAGTTTGTTTAATCTGGACCTGGTGATAGCCTAAATTCATATCAATATTACTAAAGAACTTGACACCCTTAAGCTAATAAAGAATATCATCAATCTGAGGGATCGAGTATCAGTTCTTAACTCTGATTTTGTCTAGGGATACATAATCAATACATAGTCACCATGTCCTATCCTTCTTTTGCAACAAGGCTCCTACAAGGTGAAGAGATTGGTCGAATGTAACCCTTTTGGATGAGCTCGTGGATTTGACATTTTATTTCCTCATTCTATAAAATATATCATTTGTATATCGAGCCATTAGGTAAACGAGCACCAGGTATCAAATCAATTGAATGTTTGACCCAATAGTGTATAGGGAATCCCATAGGTGAAGAAAAGATATCCATGTATACCTCTACAACCTCGTCCACTTGCATATATTTTATAGAGAGGCCCCATGTTGAGGTGGTGGCAGTCACAGTGACCTCTCACTCACCTTCTGAATGAATCATGATATAACACATACCCAACAACCTCATCATATCTTTGTGTGTTATCAAACCTAGCAAGGTCTCCTCCTGGTAGCTTACAACCTGAGCCATAAAGATGTCTCTGTCTAATTTAAATCTATTGTATCCTTCTTTGAACTTATATCTCAATAAAGTAATCATCTATAAGGTACCTTGGTAGTATTCATCTTGTTTTCTAAGATGCACAATCTCTATCCTCATGGACTCTGCCTCATGCTCATCTTCTTTCACTATGTCGATGGTGGCACTAGATATGGCCATTTCAGCCCCTAGTAATTTGTCGACTTTGGATTGCATGGCATCAAGCAAGGTTTCTTTTGTGGTAATCATCACAACATTATCCAAAGTGATCCTCATATTCTTACTGGTCCTTTTGACCACCACTTGTCTCTTTCTATCATATGTTATGGCCTGGACATCGACCACCTCGTCCATAGGTTCTAGAAGTTGTTGATCACCCCCATGATATAATGTTTCCTAGACTACCTGGAGTGTGACAATGCTCAAGGGTTGGTTCCTTTCCTTTTTCAATTATTTTCATCTAGTTCCTAGTGTTCTCTTTGTATCCACATGTTACCTGCTCTTGATTTAGGACTATACAAGGCTGCTTTGTACTACCTCTTGGTTCACCCCCTGCATTTTCAAGCATATTTTTTGTTTGCTCAGTGTTAATGGTGCTTTTTCTAACCTCCTCTATTGTCGTTGCTAAGGGTGATTTCATACCCTTGGGTGAAGAAAGTGTTAGAGGTTCTATTGTAGTTTTTTTCAATCTATTTGTAAACACTTTTCATTCATGTTCATTGCTTTCGAGTGTGTCATCTCCCGGTTGTTCCCCAGCATTAGAATTTCCTTCATCCACTTCTCAATATGGGGTATTTTCTTCTGGGATTGAACCTTCATTGTTATTCTCATATTTTTATCCTTGAGTCTCTCTCGACTCTTTGTCATGTTTTTTTTCATCCTCATCATCTATTTCCTTCAAGGTGATATCTCTCGGGCCATGTTCTTTAGCTATGTCCTCTTGATTGTCTTCCCCTATGATATGTGGTTGAAGTCCTTGTTATGGGAGAGGGACAGTGTTCTCAGTTGTATATTGGATTGTTGCTACATCCATAGGCTATGGTCCTTGTGATGGATGGTTGTATTGTGTTTATTTAGCATCCTTATTGAGAATAGGGATTTCCAAGGCTTCTACATCCTCGTTTTTGTCTTCATAAATCATAATCAGATCAGCAATCATTGGTGCCAATATGCTTATGTTTGGGGTCTCTTTTGAGATTTCAAATATTAATTTGGGCATTGATTTCCCTACCTATACCTATTCCACATCTGGTTGATCATTATTTTCCCTAGGTAAATCTTCTCTTGGTGGTGTTCATTCTCCTTCTCCTATATGCACCACTACTGGGTTTATTACCAATAGGCCTAAGGCCTAGATGGTAGGGTGTTTTCCATGATCGTGAAATTCCCTCTCGACCTCTGCTAAGAGCCTATATGATTCATCTCTTCTTGATTCTTTCTCTACATCTTCATTTTGTGCATCCATATCTCCCCCTACTATTTGTTTTAACCATTATATTTTCTCATCTACTGGCATGGCCAAGAATCAGGTTAGGTTTGGTTCTCTTTCCTTTGTAGGACCTATTCCAATTATCAAGAATTTTTAGTGAATATCTCATCTTCAAAATTGTCATGAGAATATGGCCAATGAGACACCATTTGACTAGCATGTTGGGATACTAATTTCTTGGGGTTGTGTTTCTTGTATCTGCCTGTATAAAACATGTACTCTACGTGGTTTTGAGATTCTTTCCTAGCTTGTGTGTTGTCCTTTACAAAGTGGTAACCAACATAGAAACTGAATGGAATAAAGGAACTCTTCTTGTCCTTTACTAAAGAATCATTGAAACCTTGCAAAATGGTCTGGTAACAAATTTCCCCCAAGACCATATTGTCCAGTAAATAAGCAGGAAATATGTCTTGGACCCCGGTGGCTCCAAAACTCCTGAGGTAGATACTCTTTTCCTCTAAGTACCAATGCCTTATCCTAGTAATGACTCTTTTTGCTGCATTTAAAAACCTTCGACAATTTTTATTGAAAATTAGGGAATATATTCTAGCCAGGAATTCATCACAGATTGCAGTGTAGGACTTCTTATACATGTTCTCCTGTAAGATACTAAAATAAACATGGAACTAAAACTATAAAACATGTCAACTCAAGACTAATATTGGAAACACATTCCTCGCATATACCACGTCTAGTAGATAAGATTTCATGAAAAAGTAAGGAACCTCTCTTTCTTTTGGTTTCTATGCCTCCTCCACCCTGGTGCCAAATTGTTTAGAAATAATAGCATCGTAGTTGAAAACAATTCTAGATATAGCTATTGTATATGCTAGGGGAATCTATGCTTCTAAAAACTTGGATAAATACTTTTCTCCATATAACCGACACATAAGATCCATCAAGAACATGTAGGGATTCTTAAGGTTCGCAGTGTTGTACCACCCTAAGGCTCTGTTCACAAATTTCATATCCTCTTTCCACCAGGACACAAAAAATTGGCTAGTGTTAAGGAGCTCATAGAATTTGAACACAAAGTCGATGGTAAGGCTAACTTCATTATTGGACAATTGGTTTGGAAAGTTGGTTTTCATCGATGTCAACCCTTGGAGATTGATCTTGTGGATTGATGTCAAACCTTAGATATTGATATCAACCCTTGAAGCAATTTTGGTAGCAAATTCTAGTAGCCCCGAAGGTGTGGTTAAGGAACCCAAGTTTGTATGAGGAATAAAGACATGAAGATCACTGAATTTATAGGTAAGACTATCATAGATGTATAGTACACGTCGTGTTGTTTCCAATGATATGTGGTACGTCACGTGGTTCCTCGCAATTGAGGAGATATGTCTTTGTGAAGTTGGAGGACCCTCATGAATATCCTAAAAGCCCCTAGAAGGTCAACAAATAAGTCAATTATTATAGAAGTTCTTATAATGTCAACAAGAAGTTTACTACTCAAAGTGGTTGCAACTAGGAGTTAATTATGGGTAAAGTTGTTGAAATAAGAAAATAATTAAAAATAAATTAGTTGCAACAAGAAGTGGTGAGTTTACTAATTATGGGTAAAGTAGTTGCAACAAGAAAGTGGGTTAACCCTAAAAGAGGGAAGTTGGGTAAAACAATTATAAGATGACCCCTAAAGGAAGGAACTTGGAGAGTATAAGTAAGAGAGAAAGATACTCCCATTAGCACCTATTGAGCACATTGAATATCTATCTTGTGGAAGGATTATTGCAGGCACTCATTGATACATTTGAAGTTATGCAAGTATGAGGTAGCGAAGGAAGAGTGACGAAAAAGTTTCGAAGTTGTAGAAGAGAGCGAGAAAGTTGTGAAAAACCTTGATTAGGGTCATCCTCATTGGTCAAACAGTAAACGTCCCACGAGGCATCCCTGTAGG